>JAQGCA010001153.1:0-19353 GCA_034698945.1 Protaphorura quadriocellata
TTACACAAGTACCACTAATTAAATTATTTTATTGAGGAGCGTAGTTACAATGCGTCCACCCTGTGTACCAGCCGTTCGGACTATTACGAGTATGCCAGAAGGTATTTAAGCGTTTCTTCGAAATGATAATGTGTTTTGAAAATCGGACAGAATTGAGGCAATGTCTGTTGTTAGTGTGGGATGAATGAACTGGACATTTTGATTTATACAGAATTGATTGAACATTCGACGTAACTTTGGATTGGAGGATGTTCCCATGACGGGATGAATTAACGTATATAGATGTGTGATCGAGGCATATTTTTAAACCGCCTTTACTCGTGCCCACCTTGTTAGTCTCTTTCGAAGATTCAAAGCATGAAACAGGTGCGTGTATAACACACAAGCTCCATTGGATTTATAAGGCATCGTCCATGTATCTAGTAAATGCAGTCACGAGCGCCACCACGAGTAACAATTCAAAACTCCATTATTCCGGAGTAATCATTAAAATGCTTCTAAAAAGGCGAGCCCAGATTTGCAGAAAGCCCAAAATTGTTTAATAATTTGAATTCATAACCAGTCGAGCGAAGCGGGGAGACGGTGACCATGACCATTAAGGGGAAATGAGTATAGTTTGGAGACTACAATGTCCGAAGAAGCAAGGGTACGGGTGTTGAATGTTCTTACGAGACTACAGAAATAATTTAACAGATGATTACTACAATACTGGATTTCAATGAAACGTCGTTTTCTAAGACAATTACTGTTTAATACATAATTCGGGTTTTTCGTATTTAACTAACTCCGTGTAATGTTTGATATTGAGTTTGACAAATGAAGCGAATTTACATGAGTGTCAACCTGCCAAAAATGGTAATCGTAATCAAAACCGTAATTGAAAAATAATTGAAATTGGAATTCGAGTCGAAATCGGAATAGAAAACGAAATTGAAAATAATCTGAGTCAGAATCCAATAATTGGAATTGAAATTTTCTAATAATCAGTATTAGAATTGGAAATTGGAATCGAAATTTTTTAAAATCGGAATCGGAATCAAAAAATCGTAAACCTAAAAATCGAAAAAATAATTGGAATCGGAATCAAAAAATATTGATTACCAGCCCTGCCAGCCCTGCCAGCCTTGCCGGTCTGCCGAGTTCGCTGAAAGAACAGCTACAAACTGTGTACTTCTCTTACTGAGGCACTGACCACTTCTTTAAAGCGTAAAACTTGGTTAAGTCCCGTGATCCGACTTTCCAAATCTTTGTTCAAACCTCACCATGTCATCACGCTTGGTTACAGCTTTCTCCTCTTCCACCTCCGGACCGGATCCCTCTTTCTAATCAAATCCCGTACCACCGTAGTCTCTACGGGCTCAACGACAATTTTTTTGACCTGTTATGAAATTGAAAATCGTGGCCTGGAAGTCGACTCATCGAATCCTTACCACTTTCAGAGAGATAGTCTTCAGTAAATACAATCTGGCCACAACCCTATTAAGCAATCGGTCCATGTGACTTTGCTCAACTAGCATATAGTCGGAGCTTGCTTGACTTTCATTCTAGATATTCCTCCAGGGTGCCCGTCCAACATGTTAATAATGTCGGTGAAATAATGCCCACTCAAAAATTATAAGTGTCCACATATCCGTATCTTTTCTCGATCTGATTCTCTTTTCATTGCGATGTCTTATTGGTATCCGTCTGATCTATTCATCAAATCCTAAACGCCTCAACATTCGTAACAAGCCAGGCTGGGTTAATATGGCTTCTAGTCGCAATTTCTGGTGACTTCAAATTTAAACGTTCTTTTCTGATGCAATAATAACCAGCCCATGCAATTGTTTTTCTTCTGGAATTTATAGTGGTTTTGGTTGTAGGAGACTTTTAACTCGTAGATAGCGACCGTGCATGGACAAATGTTCTGACTGTTGTGACTTGTCCGCTACGTAAACTTCAAAATGTTTGTAACTGAATAAAGCACCTATTGCTAAATTCTACCAGACTTTGGTTAATTACATTGAAAATGTAATTAATTACATTCAAAATGTAATTAATTACAAATTACAAATTACACCCCCACTTTTTAAAGTAATTGAATTACAATTACAAATTACATGGAAAATCTTTGAAGTAATTAATTACAATTATAAATTACACGCGAGATTTCGAAAGTTATTAATTACCTATACAATTACAACTTCAAATACAACTTTTCTTGTGTTTTTCTGCAAAAAAAACGCATTTTCTCTTTCGCTATCCAAAACTTTATTCAATCTTTACTAGTCAACAAATGTAATTGAGAAATAAGTAATTTGAATTACAAATTACAATTACAATTACATACATCTTTCAAGTAATTAAATTACAATTACAAATTACGTGCAAAATTTGGGATGTAATTAACTACAATTAAAATTACGTAATTGTAATTGTATTTTGTAATTGAAATTACAATTACCAATGTAATTGACCCAAGTCTGAATTCTACAACTGATGTCGTTGAACTGACTAATCAGTAAAAGAACTCCTCAAAACCGTCAAATGAATTTAGTTGAACTTTTATTATTAATCACATTTAACCAAAATGACTTTACAAAAAATGTCCGCACGCGATACCTTGTGCACTGAACAGACTGGATTTTGCAAGTGTGCGAGAATTGAATTGACAGAAGGAGAAGTACAGCGCGTTGGTGACGATTGCTTACGTGGCCGTTATGAATGGAGCCACGTAACTGACAAGGAACTGAATGACACTACAAACTAGAGCTACTAGAGCAGGGTGGCGCTAGTTGCCAAATGTTTGGACTTTGGACAAAATGAATAAATAATACCAATGAGAAAAGAAATATTAACTAAACTAACAATTATGTTCATGAACAACAAACAAATTGCTGTTTTCCGCCACATCTGTTACTTCGTTTTCCAACTAACAAAGGCATCAATGACATATAGATTGAGAAGATGTAGAATGAAAATTTCGTATTGAACAATTTCACACGTTCATTTCCCTTTGTCCGTATTCAAAATATTATGTTAAATTCAATTTCTTTGATCCGTTTTTAAAATTCTGACAATCAAACGCTCTGAATCCAATGGTGAACTGCAACGCCCAGTTCACCATTGGAAGTGTTTGTTTTGGTCACTATGTGCTCCATATACCACAAAAGCAGAGCCCTGAAAGGATTATACCAGGCAGAGGTTAGTGAATCAAATATTCCGAAAGGTAAGTTGAACGCGGATTTGGTACTGTACCTCTTTTCTGGTTTCGATTAACATTGGACAAAAATCATTAATATAATTTCGTCAGAACGGAGAAGTGAATGCAAAAGTATCACTAAGAATCTGAAGAAAGTAGACCTTTCGATCCCTGGGGAAGTGAATCGAAAAAATTCGACTCAAAATCTGATTATGATACTAAAGTTTTTACCGTTCCAATTCCTAATTTGTAATCAGATTCCGATTTTTTCAATATAATGTTACCACTCTGGCTATTTACAATTTCCATTCAGAATCAGATTCCAGCCCCGATTAAAGTGAATGGCATCTATATTTTTGTATTCGGTTTCCGTCTATCAGCCCTGATGTAAAATTTGTTTCGAGAAATGTGTTGTTTTTGGTCAAACTCTCGTGTTAATCCAAACGAAACGTAATGGACCTTCAACAATTTAGATTCTACCTAGGTTCAAGTTAGCACCACCCGGTTCAGGATAGCATGTGGGCTGGGACTGGGACCCCTTAAACAGAACCATGTATGTATGGATGTATGTGTTCCCGCCTCATTTTAGGGGTCAATGAATTTTTTCATAAATGTTTTAGGATTCTTGTGTGGTTGAGCCAGGTTCAGGTTAGTACTCTCGCACAGAACCCGCATTACCAAATACTTGCGTTTGACTGGAACCAGCTACTCAGAAACGCGATTTAATCAGGAGGAAATAGCGAAATCCGTCGCGTCATCTGGGAAGCTTCTTTTCCTTATTATTCATTTAGTAATGCCTGGTGAAATTCATTCCCGGCTCTGCTTTTGGAATATATGGAGCATCAAATGACCGAGACGGACCGCAGTTAATTTAGTGTTTGATTGTTGGCATTTTTAAAAATAATCAAAATTGGACGCGAAGTTCTGCTCTCTCAAAATTTTTCATAGCATTTATTAAAGCGCAAACACACATTTTACATGGAAACTTTATTGTGTGCGATTCACCAAAAAAATTAGGAATCCATCAACAGATAATCGTGAATGTGTTAATATTTTACAAACATATGCATGATGGAATCTTTTCACTTAATTTGACTGGATGGCAAACACATGTATAACTATATTCTTCGGTCGATTTTTAATTGCCGGGAAGATTTTAGTAACCCCAGAAAAAGTGAATCAACACAAATTATGAAGACCCGCTCTGTTCCATTTAGAATTCTACGGTAGTTCTCTAAAACTATCTGCGTTACGCAGAAGCACAAACAAAATCCATACATCCAGAAAACAGCTACTACATTTGTATCTAATCCTAACGGTTCAGGGAAAGTTGACGCTTCTGAAAGGCGACGATAATTTAACGCATAATTGCCCTGAGTAAATTCCTCCCATTTGTGAAATATGCCTGACTGAATCAACAACGCTGTTCTGTGAGAAAAGTACTCCTCCTTCAATACATGGTTTCGTAAGTGCCAATAAACACCTCCGGGGAATAGTTGTTCCTTACCTTTGTATATCAAATTTTTGGGAGGGCGGAGGTTATGCCATTTAGTTCTATCAAAAATATTGTGCATTCTTCTTGTGGAATCAAAGAATGCGGTTTTACTGCATTCAGAAAATGACATTTGGAAAGTTCTGTTGGGAAATCCTTTCGGCAGAAAGAATCTTTGAATAATTTCTGTTATCATCTTTGATTCACTGTTTTTTGGCATCCCTACATAACGTTCTGAGAATCTGAAGATATGTGGAAAGATTCTATGTGCGTATTGGGACTTAAACGCAGTGAAACGGAAATCTTGTCTACTGAGAAGGTATTGGTCACTCTCTAAAATATGACGTAAGTAATACTCCGAACTATCTGCAAGTGTAGTGAGTAGAGAGAAATTGGCCTCTAATATTTCATCCATAGTTACAAGTTTATCTGCCTTTTTTGGAGCTGCCAGATCTGTTACAACTATGCCTTTGTACGCGTTTGTTAAAACAATTGCCATCAGCAAAATTCCACTCGTTGCGGTTCGAAATGTCATCAAACGAGCCAAAATGGAATTGACGTTCAAACTGTTTTCTAGTAAATGCGATATTAGAAGTAATGCAAAATTTTCGCTTCTTCCAATACTTGGCCACATTTTGTTGAAACAAATAACAGAGAATGCGAAGCACAAAACTCCACAGATCCAGACAGGCAGTTGATACGGTCTTAAGTATCCAAAAAAGGACACGTACTTCGGTTGCCACCCATCACAAGTCATAAATGTGTAAATGTTGTGTCCAATGAGGATGTTCGAATTGATAGGACAACGTTGAACTGGGTCATCCGTCAGAGCCATCATAACATCAATTGGTTCATTTCCCTCGCTATTATTTGTTGTTATCGTAGAGTTTACAAATTGTTCGAAGAGTATTGAAGCTATGAACACCTGGAACATACCGCTGTCTCCATTTGTGGTACGATATCCGGTCGTGGAGGTCTGAAGCGGTCGTCCTGTGTAGCTTGACTTGTACGTGTACTCCCTGAATATCACAATATTTCTAATACGTCTGAGAAGCATTCCCTCATGTAGCACATTGATGCTTCTAATACTCACTGTCGACAAACTGCCGATATACTTAAAAATTCCCAAACTCTTCAAGTCGTTAAAGACCCATAGTATCTGATATTCATATCCGAAAACCGATTTTGTCCTCCAAGAAACCACCATAAACTGTACGTAGGAATTGCGAATCCAGTGAGCTCGATACTCATTTCCAATTATAACATTGCCTTTTATCTTCCGAATTTCAGCCTCTGTGGATTTCCTTGTGTTCACAATCACTATCATAATCTGATGCTCCGGATGTCCATCGTAACGGATGTTAGATGTGGTATCAAATTTAAAATTTAGAATTCTTTTAACCGAAAGGAACTTTACTTTCGCCAGAGCTTGGTGATACTGACTAGAAATGTCATCCTGTGAATAGCTACTCGAATTGTCTTCGACGTCTGCATAACATGGCGGAAAAAGTAGGAAGTGTACAAATGTTTTGACACTATACTTCAAACTTTGGACACTGAGGTAGTCTTGATATCGAAGTGCAAGATAGCTTGACCACTGTGAGTCCTTATAGTTCAACTCTTGACGCAAAAACTTCAGTCTGACAGTCTCATTGTTCTTTTCAAGCTCATTCTCTAATTCATCGATGATAGTAGTGCTTTGTATGGTAGAAACAAATGTTGGGATATAAATGGATAGTTTTGGAGCTGGAATTTCTTTCGAGTTCGAATTGTTAAAAAACATTAAATGGATTTGTGAATTATTGAACTCGTTCAGAAATGGTTCTAATTTTAGTCCATCCGCGCCAGAATGTAATTGATTTTACAATTAAATTTATAGTACTTGGTTTTGCAGTTTTCGGTGCACAAAGCTGGACAATGACGACGAACGTGCTCGCAGTTAATAGAAAATGCATTTTGTTTCTAGAAATTACTGGACACGACAAAGAATCAATGATATTCTGTTCGTGTGTGTATTCAAACTAAACCATACAGACTCGATCGAATACTTTGGTTGGCGATGTAAGGGAAATGATGTCATTTAAATATGCGCGCTAAATCCCTGAAGCATGCAGGACTACAAAATAAATACTACATTGTCAAGATACAAGCGTTCCGCGATACAAGATGAGCACAATTCTCTGAACAATGTCTAAACTACAAATATTTGTACAAACCAGTTAACAGTATAAATTATTAATAAATGTACGTCATTCCTACTTACGCAAACAGGCGTTCTTGTAGAACTTCAGCGAACAGAGATGCGTTTGTCATCTAAGAAAAACACGCCACCTAAACCATATTCATTTCGGAATGGTATTTAAATATACTCTCAATTCAATGAGCAATGCTAGAACACGAACGATACAACATATTAATCTGTACTATATAATTTAATAATATATAATAATATATAAAATAATATAACTTCTGTCTCAGGTTTTAAATTTATTTGAAAATAAAAACTTCCCTCATAAAGAACCTCAAAATCAGGATTGCTGGCTGAGTAAAAATTGAAATCCTTAAGCCCCCAAGCCCCCAATTTGGAAGGTAAAAACTATAGGTTGACTATGTGGTGGTGCGGTAAGCAAGCATGACGTTACACATTAAACTCCACTTCCACCCTATAATTTTTATTTCTTTAGTTTATTCGTTTATTCGATAGGATCTTTCAAACAAATACTAAAATCAGTCCAGCTTCTTTTGCCAAGCTGTAAAAAGTTGAAGAATTCATGCGCAGTAGATTTGATGGTTTGTCAAATTCCAAAATTTCGCCATTGCCAAGGACCATCACTCTGAAATAAATCAATTAGATTATTAAATTAGAAACTAGGAGTTGCGGCTAGTATCTGCTAAACAGGGTGGTACACCCATCACAGGGTTCTATACTTTTACATTGCAACTAACCTTGTCGAATCCATAATGGTATTTAACCTGGAAGCATTTAACGAATTGATAAATTAATTGACAGAACTCCATTTCAAAATTTCTTAAATGGAAATAGTATCGGCGTATTCTTACCGATGGGCAATTGTGAAGACAGTTAAGTCTTTAAATTCTGTTCTAATCGTTTGTTGTATTAAATCATCCGTGTCCAAATCCACAGCTGCAGTTGCTTCATCCAGAACTAAAACTTTAGTTTTTCGAAGTAATGCTCTGGCAAGGCAAACCAATTGTCGCTGCCCAACACTTTGAAAAAACATTAGATTAATGTCAAATCCAAAACGGACAGTTAATTCCGACACCCTAAATTTGAAGTACCTGAAATTCTCTCCACCCTCCATCATTTCGTGGTGTAATCCGTCTGGTAAGGTTAAAATGAATTCCTTCAAATGGGCTAATTCCAAGGCCCGCCAAAGCGCACTGTCGGGTAGCTCTAACTCTGGGTCCAGATTCAGACGAAGCTTTCCAGAAAATAAAGTTGGGTCCTGCGGGCAACACAAAAAATATGAATTGTCTGTTTAAATCTTACCAGCGAATCGGGCAGATAAATCCACCAAGTGTTCAGTAATTATGTACATGACTAGCAAATTACCTGTGGAATGACAGTGATCCGCTTCCGTAAATCGTGGAGTCCAATTCGAGTTATATCGACACCGTCGATTCTAATAGTGCCCCCGGTTGGTTCAATGATTCGGAAAAGAGCGAGGGCAAAGGACGACTTACCAGCCCCTGTCCGTCCAACAATCCCGATCTAATTTAATATATCCGTTTCCTCATTATAGGCGAAATGTTATAACGATGGTTAATTCTCTGTCAGAATGAACTGTACGGTCCTACCTTTTCTCCGGCCTCTATACGGCAATTGATGTTTCTAAGAACTGGTGGCAATCCATCGCGATAACAAGTTTGATAATTGTCAAATTCCACTACTCCGTTCTCAGGCCAACTCGGAGAAAGTTTCATATCACTTGTTTCCCAACAGCTTTCCTGAAGTTATGCAAACAATTAATTCATGCTTTGATAACGTATTTGCCATTTCCAGCCAATTACCTGAGGACACTCCCCATATTCTTTCAACCTTTCTACGGCAACGATATTGGATTCTACCTCCGACGCATAGAGAACCATAGCGCTCAAGATTTTCACAAAGAGGAATGCAGATGACAAGACCAATCCCGCCAGACCAGGATCAATACTCTCTCTCCAAATCACAGCAAAAATACCCGCACAAAGAATAACAATGCTTCCAATATTCTGTACACGGATTTCAACCCATCTGTAAATAGCCCAATGTAATGATAGACGGTCAAAAGAAATTCTTGGATTTTGCAATCGGCGGGCGTCGTGACTCACGCAATTGACATAATTGCTGGAAACGAAGATTTGAGACTTTCGTCTGTCCTCCGTTCCGATTCTTTGATAAAATGCTCCTGCATTCCATAAGCTCGAATCGTTGATGCTCCACTCAGCGTTTCCCCAAAGTGTGAATAAATTGGAGAACGGGAAACAGCTTCTAGTCGCTTCAATTGTCTAGAGGTTGACACGTAGAGACGCTGAAAATTGAAGTGTACAGTACAGGGTGGATCATAGTTATTTAACTGGTACTTCGTCAAGTCAGTCATATGTTAAACCTGTGTGATGTAATACAAAGCTCCGATTGGAATGACGACAAAATTAAAAATTGGAAAAGTGTAGCAGATGACAATCAAAATCCCTAGGACCTAGTGGGAAAGGAAATAACCGAATTTGGTTACAAATAAACTCATTAAATCTATACGATGACCTACACCTAAGATTAGAAAAAACCTCAAAAAGTTGGAGAAGCAAGCGGCGGATATATGTGGGTAATATGTTGTCTGTGGAGTCCACATCTTTTGAGAATCGATTCAAAATCCGCCCAATTGGTGTAGTCTCAAAAAACCTGCATTAAATAGAATTGTAGAGACAATTCTTAATATTTCTTGGTTAGTATTTATTTTGTTACTTTAATTTAATAGTCCGAACGCTATAATATGCGTCGCCCAGCTTACATAAGTTATTTTGCTTACCACATAGGGGCACTCAAAATACTTGTCAACATTCTTTGGTGAAGAAATGTGGACGATTTTAGTGTTCCCAGAGACAGGAAATATGTAGCGGCAAGAATCGTAAGCGCTTCAGACAAGTAATGCAAAACATGTTTAATATTACTTAAATTAAATTTAACTGAGGTCATAGTCTCACATTTTATGTGTGAATTGTATTTACCTTGGCCTGCACCAAGCACTCCGTATAGTAGTAAATAATAGGACTGCGCTTTAGTATTGCCAACTTCGGTTTCGTTCGACAAACTTCGCACACTATTGGTCCAATTTGACAAACAGAAATTCGATGCGAGAACAAATCCTATTAATAATCATAAGTTGGTAAAGTTTATAGGTGCAAGTAGTAGGAAGAAACAGCCTGGCGCATATTTATTCTTGTATACGTGTCCGGTGGTGTCTTCCTACTACTATGCAGTATTTCAAGGGAATTGGTTAGATAATATCCACACTGCTCTACTGCTCATAATACAAATACAGGTCAACAAATCGTACCCTGGAATAGAGAAAAGAACAGAAGCGTGATTGTGAAGATAGGCCAACCGGCAACTCGAATGTATTCCAAATACACACTGGATTTCACGCTTGTTCCTTCAGATGCCTCCGTCCCAATTATTTTCTCACCCATCACGGGCATAGATCTGATATTTGTTCTGGCATAATCTACGAGAGAATCGTATTTTTCCTATTGGAAAAGAAAACTATCACTTCGCACTTACCATTAGTTTTAAATATTTAATAGACATTTGTAAACCAATTTGTGATTTCGGGAGATCATAAATTTGAATTTAGCAAAAATAAAAATTCTTAGTCACTCAATAAACTACATTCTGAACGTCGAAGAGTTTCAAAGCGATTTTAAATTTTGCTTCGATTATTGGAACATCCAGTACGTGATATGGAATTTTCTGTATCTGATTTTCCCCAAGCAATTCGCCAGTGCTTTTGCTTTTGATGCATGTATGTATGTTACGACAGTGGAAGCAACTGCTACAAGCCAGAGCTCCCAAGCTGACTAAGCCATTTTTGGCCCATTGCAGTCTCTCTCCGGACACGCTATTTAATATTCTGGATTTAAATACCCTTGTAAATCCAGACAAAACCTACCCGATCTAATAACAAAAGTCGTTATTTCGGACAAGGGATTATTCACTGAGATTCTCTGGAACAAGTTCCCCAGGATCTCATTTCTTAACACTGCGTTGCTTTTGATGACTAGTATAGTGTGGGTGGCTAATTGCAGGACGTGCAAACAAACCTCGGTCCGAAGTTCTGTCGGTCTTGAGTTCACGTTTGACCTCTTAAAAGGGCAATTCCGCTGCTGCGTTGTAGTGGATGAAGTGCCCAATTCAGTAGGAACTTTAAGCTCGAGCGTTTTTATCGGTGAAATTTCGTGCTGGCATTTGTCGTCCTTTACGTCATCTGGTGTGTGCTGGGTCAAAAATTCCCGGAAGGCACTCTAAAAAATTATAATAATTTTAGCACGTAAAGTACACCGGAGCAATACCATAACCATAGAGTGAAATATGCAAGGAACCCTGACAATTAACAATTAGGACAAGTCACCCTCTCCGTGATATTCCGCTTTTTCTCCAAGTAACGAGTGAGAGCTAAAAGCTTAGTGGCAAAATTATACCACCTTCATCAGCCAGTAAAATCACGTCACAGTGCGGTATCGCACAAATTCTCACGTCAACACGACAAAGTTTGATCGGGCCACCATATTGGTGCAGATGTAAGCAAGGCGGATAACCGATTCTGCTCTAATGAAAAGTTCCGCTTGCAGAACTCTCACATACGTCAAACTTTGTACATGGACATCAGAATGACATTAAATTTGATATTGACCGTAGGGTGACCTTTTATCTCAGGTGGTCAAACGGTTGGTTACCCATCCCGAGTTTCGCAAAAGGGAAGGGTTATGCTCAGGTTCCCTGGTATTATAGTTTGATATTTATGATTTGATATTTTACCTCTTTTTTGTTCATCAGACATTCGTAACTCCCTACTTCAATCACTTCTCCATTTTTCATGACAATAATTGAATCGACTTGATTGAGAAATGGAATTCCGTGCGTCACTAAAATCCGAGTCTTCTCTTTCAAAGAACCGTTGGGACCAATGACGTGCTCAAAAATATGTTTAGCAACGTGTGAATCAACTGCACTCAATGGATCATCCATAATGTAGATTTCCGCGTCATTGTAAACTGCTCTGGCTAGAGAGATCCGCTGTTTCTGCCCGCCGCTCAGATTCATTCCCTAAGTCAACATAGGTATCACTTGAGAATTAGACTCAAAAATTTCGAATGAATGACTAGTGAAAATGACAGACTGACATTCTCGCCAATTTTGGTAGAGTCTCCAGCCGGCAAGGTTGCCAAGTCGGATAGAAGCGCTAGCAAAGCATAATTCAATGAGGCAATATTTAGATCTAAACTCTTGAAGTATTCATTTGGAAATTCAATGTGAATCGTGAGCCTTAAATCAAGGAAAGTAAGGGCGAACTCATGAACCATCCTTTATTTTTCTATAGCGTACCACAGTCATGTATAGCTTTCTTGTAAATTGAAGAGTCGAAAGTTTTCCCGAACAGTATATTCTCTCTCAGTGTTTCATTTTGAATCCAAGCTTGCTGCGACACAAAGGCAATCCTACCCTGAAATTTGAGAAGCCGTATTTTATGTTGATCAATATTATTATTTTCCGCGTACTATGTCAGTCATGAACTTACATTGGTGTTGACGAGACCCGAGTATTTCTCAATTTCTCCTAATATTGCCGCGAGTAGGCTTGACCTTTTTTAAAAATGTACACGGGATAAGTCAAAATGACCTCCTATTTAATTTTAGCACGACTGTACGTATATACGACTTTGTCGGTAGAAACAAATCAAATTGGGTGATGTTATCATTATCCTACATCGCCTCACATTATTTTATTAAACGTTTCGGCACCTTATAGGGGAATGTATAAATTGATATAAAATTATCATACTTTCCAGAACCGATGACTCCCACCACGGCCACAAGGGATCCTTGCTTGATGTTAATGTTGATGTTTTTCAGTATCTGCTGCGTATCATAAGAAAAATTCCCATTTTTTATTGTCACAGAATCGCCTGCAAGTGTGCAAAGAAATTCGTAATTAGTTTGGCATATTAGTAATTTGGTGCTCTGCTTACTTACATTTATCTTCCGAATGAGTGACTGCCGTCGAGTCGATTTCCTCAATGTTCATAAAATTACTTATTCGTTTCAGGCTCACGAATGCCTACAAAATCCCATTATTTACAAGTGAGTAATTGTCAAGCCTAACTGCCACTAGGATTATTCTTTAACCTGGAGTCCCATCCCAACTGCATCAGGTAGAAGCGACAATGGTATCCTGATTACGCTAAACAGTGCTAAACTCACAAATGCCTTCTCGGTCTCAAGAACGTGTGTGTCATCGATCAACACGTAAACCCCAAATGTCACCAACGTCATCTGTCAATTAAAAAACAAAACAAAGCATATTAAAAATAAAAATACATAGAATCAAATAAATCGTAAAATAAATTACACAAATCGGTGTGCATTTCCAAAAGAAAGACGTGATGCTCTGGATATTCAAATTTCTTCGGACGATTATAGATTCCTCTTGCCTTATTTTCAGGATTTGTTCTAAGAATGAAGACTCCCATCCGTACAGTTTGATGACCTTTAATTTTAGCACAAAAGAAACATACAAAAACGTATATAAAGTAGGCTAAAATTAATCGGGAATACCTTCATTCCAAGGAGAATTTGATTCATGAGTTTAATTCTTTCGTCCTTGTATTTCATGAGTAGACTTTGGTTATTTTCAACCTCGGATGTCAACTTCAGGTTGATTGCATTGGTAACGACCATGACAAAGATCCCACTCCAAATAGAATGCCCAAGGAGAGTCCAAAGCATATATAGAGCAATCGTGATTTGAATAGGCGAACACCAGAGCAGGTTAAAAAATACTCCGAAACTCACTATGTTCTTAATGTCTACGTCCATCAGGTTCACAATTTCACCCACAGAGGAACCTGGCGGAAGGTCAGAGGTCATATATAAAAATAAAGTGGGTGTCCCCAAAAGAAATATCACGGTCATTAAAAGCGGAAGAGCTCTACTTCTTTAATTTGCTGACCTGTTCGAGCGACATTGGAGATGAGGATTGATTTCCTATAAATAGCGCTCACAAGGGCAGCTCGAACTCTCAACCCAACGCGTTCCATAATATTTCTACTGTGTATAGAAAATAAAGATTGTGTCACGGCTAGGACAAACAAAGCAGTTGTATGCAAATAACCTCGCCATATATCCTCATCACTTGTCTTTAGAAATGTAATTAGCAAGCTACAAAAACACGCAAAAAAAATTAATAGCACGCCCTTGGACATTTGGATGTTGAAGATATATTGTGCTGCCATGTCATCTTACAAAAGAACCATTGGGGAAATCAGCGCCATTATATCTTGAGCAAGTTTCAAGAATGAACTGATGACAAGAGATGGGCCAATGAACTTCAGAACACAAAGAATGACACTTTGATGTTTCTGCGCAGCAAGAAGAGGTCGCTCTTCGGATATGCACTCATCGGCCTCAATTCTGCGGAAAACACATATATCGCGATAAAAAATAACTCACATTTTGTTATGCGTCCGAGATGTCATACGAAATTCCATAGAATATTTAACATGCCAATGAATATAGATATACATGGAAGTGCTGGGATTCTTTCCAAACTTGCCTTCTCCTTTTGAGCGCTTCCCGATTCCACAATTTATTGAATCGTGACACACTGGTTGAAGATTTGTCTTCCTCGTTCAATTCCCATAAATCCGATTTAGTTATTGGTCTTTTAAATCCTCTCCAAATTAAAGGATCAAGCCAAGTCAGAAAAAGTTTACTTCCAAATGAAGCACGACTTTCCGGACACGATTTCTGAAACAAATAATCAACACTCGACACTCCACAGATTTGGTCATATTGGTTCATATACAGTCTGAGACAAAATTATCAAATTATAAGTGGCCTGGCTGGTTTTTGGTGAAGCGTGATACTTATTTTGTCATTGATCATCTCAATCGGTATTATGTGTTCAACTTACAGTTAGAGGATTTATTTGCACATTCCTTCTTTTTGGATCATCTGTCCAACAGCTGACCAGGAATTGGAGCACAGTCAAGGCGTACGAAATTAATTGACACGTAGGCACATTTGTTTTGTCAGAATTCTTCTAAATGTAGTTGGAGGATAATTTGAATGTTAATTTTTAAATGAGTATAAGTAGTGTTAATATGTATTGTGCTTAAATTTAATTACGTTTTTGTCAATTGCGCTGAGTAGATGGAAACCGTCACAAATCAGGAGCAATAACCAAAATGTAACTTGAGCACGTGACAATTGGACACCTGTTTTCCTCGAATGGATAAGCCAGAATATGTACATGACCTGGAAAATATCAAACTAACTTATTGTAAAGTGAAATTGTAATCCATTGAATATAATGTGGTGCAGGGTGATTGAACACAAGACAGCTTACAAATGTCCAAACTTTCAAGGCGATATTCCCAAAGTTTATCGGGTAGGTGATCTTGTTGTTCTCGAAATCTATATGGTTAGCGGAACCAACGATTTCTGTAACTATGAGCAGAAGAGCCAGAATCACCTTCGCTTTCCGTCGTGGTGTCCACGGTGTTCCAGATTTTAAGGTTTTCGAATATGACAAAATGTAAATTCCTATACTAATCCAGAAGAATGAAATCGGAATCAAGGACATCATGGTTGTCTCTAGACGTGCAATGGCCGAATGTGAACTGTACTCGTTGAAATCTGCATCCCATTTAAATACAATTATCATTATTGGTGTACCAATACATGGAGTCGTACTTTATATTTGCCACTACATTTCTACAAAGAATAGCTTATTTAAATACGTGATTCCACGCGCTCATGAAATGTGAGTCTATCGGCAAGATCATTCAACATTTACCGGCTTAAATGTATTGATCACTCATAAATACGGAGCAAAAATTTACTAGCACGTTTGCTAAATTTTCGTGAGATACTAGTTATGCGAAAACAGTGAGAAATGTCACGTTTTCGAATTGTTTGTCTGCAACTCTTGGAGTTAATGAGGTGCAAATGTAGAATACGTATCTAAAGAAAGTAATGTTAATAAAAATGTATGAAAAATTTACCACGATGGTGGAACCTCAAAATTGTAAGTAATATCTTAACAGTTCTTTTATCACTAGTCACACTGGATATTCTTATCCAAGAGAGTATCAAGTCTGAATTATTTACGCGTTCTCCAGTAGACCTGTGAAGCGAGCGTAAAATCTGATAAAGTAATAATGGATATCTCCAATTAAATAGTGGCTATTAACCTACATACAGAGGCCCATATACTAGCTTTGAACTAGCTTTAGTGACATATTTTTACGACTAAATAAAACTACAAAGGTAGGACTTCTTGCTTTCCATTTCTATAAAAGCAGCGTACAGCAAACTCGTTAATTATCCGTATCTACATACGCTATACAGACCAAGCCGTCGAACATTTCTTGGTATTGATGTGGGGACCTGATTTTCATTTACGACACACCGCCTTAATTAATTTGACAGATGCTAATTCATACGTGATAATATCTATGCCTTTCCATTTCATTAAGCAGTGGAACTTCAAAATGACAATTCATAGTATTGGCCTTCCAGTCCTCATATTATTCTGATCTGAAAATGTCGTTTTACTACGAATTTAGTCTTGGATAGGTAGGTGCGCAATAAAAATTAATACGTAAATGCTAATCAGCCAATTGCTGGCCAAAAAATGGATCCGTTCTGCTCATTATTATGCAGTGTGAGTGTGGTACTGAAGCATGAGGAAAAGTGAAAGGAGGCATACCGGTTGAGAATATAATTTCACCTGTTGCTTTTTCGCGATATACGATTTAGGGTGTCCGAGATTCAGCTCCAAGAACTTCGTCCAAAAACTACGATATTATATGTTCCCGTGAGCCAGCTAATATTTCGACAACACATGATTTACGTACAGAGTTCCAAAGCGGAACATTATACGTTCCAGTCAGTAAAGAAATTCCAGTTTACCTAATTTCCGTCTCAGATCAAAATCTGCGAGCATCCCGGAAGCATTAATAGAAGTATTTACGTTCGTAAAGAAAAGCGTCAAAAAATGTTGGGTGGTTTTTACGGTTTAAGGATAAGGAGAGCGCTTTCTTAGAAATATTACTTATTATTTTTTAGTCATGATGAAGAACTTCTAATTCCCAAATATAGGCTAAACAGAAATAAGAAGGCCGAAAAGTTTGTTGTGTTACGTAATGTCTCTTTATTTTAGAAGACGTATTGTGTGTCAATGGTTTACTGGTAAAGTTGAAGTATTGTACTGCAGCGCAATCCACTGCAGGACTTGTCTCCTGGAGTGGAGAATGACAAGTGAAGTTATGAAGTTAAAACTCCATAGTTAACGCTTTTGTACAATCAAGAATACCACATTATGTCATGTCAATGGCATACAAAATATTCCAAAACATTATGCATATACAATAAATACATACATACATCAATAAATACATATATATATTTCTTAGCAAGCACTAAACATACTGCATCCTTGAACTCAAATGACTGAAATTTACTCAAGTTATCTCACATGTCTTTATAGCTGAAGGTTCACTTATATTTTTTGAACAATTACGATAAATAGGACATTATATGTATATGCCTGTCAGTACAGACTGTCCAGTTTACCGCTTCCCTGTTCAGATTCTTCAGACAGATCATTATTCATTTGAAATGCATCATATATTCATATATGTATTCGCGTCTTGAAAAATGTTCAAGAGGAGGAGGGGATAATCCAATTTACTCAATTCGATCTCTGGCTCATACATAGATGATGAAGTTTTTGAACGATGTCAGTGTTACACACCATTAACGTACAATTTTTGCACGATCTCACACTAAATATATGCAGCCTTAATTTTATTGTTATCCAAAAGTTTGTCATTGAGATGGTGACACGTAATGAAATAACATAATTGAAATTAGTTTCCACCTTCTACAACAATTAGTTGTATTTAAGAATAAAGTAAGCAATGTTACCATTTTTAACAAAATAAGTAGATATTCGTATTGATAGTCGTACTGATTGTTGAAAGTCTCAAACCTCGACATACTTCATAAGTTGTTTAAAAACTTGGCGGAAGAATTTTGAATTGGCGGCATATATGAATGCATTCATGCGACTGTTTGAGTACGAGAACCATATAAAAATATCGTTCAAAGTCTGTCTAAAAGTAAAATCTACTTGTAATACCGTTAATAATAGTAAAATATTATACGAAATCCAGCAAAGTAAAAATGCTCCGATGACAATGACCAACATTTTAGCACCTTTATTCTTGAACTGAAATTCACTCGTATTGGACTCTGAGGAGGAATCTCTTGGACAGGACATGAACCTCCGAAATGTATTCTTAGTTGAATTTGACCAATATATCCTGTCAGATCAGGTATATGACTAATATATCTTCGTTTGGCTAATGTGGCATAAATTCTCCAGTACAGAAGGACAATATTATAACTGTTAGCTCTTAACAAAACCAGGAGAGGAAGTAAGCCGGGACAGCAACATCCAACGTGAACTTCGCAACGCATTCAGGATCCGATTGACGCGGCCGAGTTAGACTAGGACCGGAACTCACAAGAAATATGAGGAGCCAAACAGCAATCACGAAATGTACACTTTTTTTGAAAGTGTCACTCCAACGTATCTGTCAACGGCAATCACAACCAACCAAAGCAGAGAAGCTGCACAGCTTATAACATTGATGATGATTGAAATATCACACTGTTCTATTTAATAGCCAATACTCTAAAATAGAGACCGTGGCATGTACAGGGATCACAATCAATCCAACAAGCAATTCCGTTACGGCCAAATTAACAACAGGGAAGCTTGGCAAATTCTCTCTCAGTTTTTTTTGAGGTCAACACAATCCAAATGATCACGGAGTTTCCCATGATTATGACAAGTGATAGGAGTGAAAAAATAATGGATTTGAACACATTGAGTGCGGTCCATGTCGTATCGATCGATTCTTCGAATCCTGAGCTGAGCTGAAGTTAGTGATATTACTCATTATTTGCGTCTTGGGTTTCAGTGTTTATCTTAATCGCTGGGAGTTATAGTTAAGAAAATACGATTAAGGTTCCATTTGTGCAGCCGATACGAAACGAATTTTAACAGTCGTGTTTAGCTGCAGTATAGCACATAAACCGTCCAAACCATAAAAAATTATGTGTTAGGATTACGCGTGCTTCGTGTAAGCATGAAGTAAATGATGTCAATGAATTTATCTCCATGTTTACGTATATTATAATAAACATGCAATCAGTTTAATCAGCAATTTGTATGGGGGAAGTGGTGTTGTTCCAATGTACATAAAATAGTTGAAAACTAAAAAGAAGTCGTACGTTGTAGCAGAAGAGGTATCTACATGCATATCATTCATTTGTCTTCATTCCAAAAATTATTTTCTATCATTGCTTCCAGAATTTTGTTTTACTCAAT
>JAQGCA010001154.1:0-19350 GCA_034698945.1 Protaphorura quadriocellata
TTGATTTCCGTCATCTACATGCTCAATTTGTCGCTAATTCAAAAGAGAAAGTCCCATTTACTTTCTCCTTTCTGCCCGTCCTCTTTCAACCACAGAAAAGCAAAGAACGAAAAGCTAAGTATTGGCGGATTTTATCATCCACCAATAACACCAATGTCTTGCTTGCTACGACTCATGCCTGCAAGAGCCAAAAGGCCATTGTCATTTCTGAAATATGCAAGGAATTAAATTGGTAATGCCTTAGGAAGTAGCTCATGCATTATTCAATGTGTATCCACCGTCGGCTTCAACGTTTCAGGGAATTGAGTTTGACATATGTGTGTGCTTGAACTTAATCGTAAGTGCTTCTATCAAATAATTTGCCCTTTTCTTTCCTTTGACTCTTAGAAATGAATTTTGGAAGTGCCCTCATTCACAATCCTCTTGTTATTTTCGGAAATTTTGCTCATTCGACAGAGTTCTTTTTAACCTGTAATAACAGATAATAGGCAATAAGAGAATCTTTACGGATTATTCTTTGTTGAGTTGAGTTACCAATCTGAGTCTCAAATCTCCTTGCTTCTCTGGGTTTACCTTACTTTCTAGAATTTGTAGTAGTCGGAGGAGTAGGTTTCACAATAAGGGTTATGCTTTCTATTATATCCCCATTACATGTTCCTAACTTGTCATGCTTTTGAATTTGAAGACACGAATTGAAAAGATCGTTCTACACAGTAGAGTGATGACAATTGCACAGGATCTGGTATCTTCATCCGGTAACAAATCCCAGGTTTTTCAAAGGAGAACTGGAGTGAATGCATAGATGGTTCCTGGATGGCGACAGGGGGTTGTTTTGTAGTCTCTTACCCTAAATTATCATTTCACTATGCTGAGCACTATCATTGTAACTCTATGAATATAAGTACATAAGAGCACTGACTACGTTATATTATCTTCGAGAGACGCCATCAGCTTTTGTAGTGCATATTAAAAGAAACAAATTTTTTACTAATAATAATAATTATTGACTACTGATTTTGAAATTGCTGTGTCTATGTATTCGTAACTTTCTCATCGTCATTTAATCAAGGTGTTATTAAACACTCCCCGAATGTTTACAACTGTTAAATTTGAACTGTCTATGGTAAATGATCAGATTGCGTACTGATTTTGATCTTTTTAAGATTGCATATTAATTAATTATTATTTTGTCAAAATTTTGAACCCTACTCGTACTTTTATCTTTTTTGATCTTAAGTTATCATTTAATTGTACATCTATATGTATTGTTATTATTATTTGATTTTATTGAGTAGTCTGTCCCCGTGGCTTAAACAACACATGTGAAATCGGTTTGACAGTTAAATAAACGCTGTGTAAGACCGAGTAGATATGAGTTGCGAATCGAGACATAGATATTGCGTATAGCTAGATTGTTAGATGGCTGGATTGCTAATTAACTTCCAAATACCAGGTCGAAATAATTGAAAACAGTAGTTGACTCCACCGGGAACTGAACCCGGGTCCCCCGCTTGCCGGGCAGGTACTCTTGCCACTAAGCTATGGAGGCTACTCTGCCAATTACTCGACTTTTACTGGTATTTGACTTAGAATGTGATGTTGAATTCTTTTTCCCTTTCCGAGGACCGCAACGAACTGTTGCTTTTGACCAAGGAAAGTCCACTCGATGACTGAATGGTAGCAGCTTATTTTTGCTCGTCTGCTAGTACGAGACTTGGGAGCAATTTAATTAACTTCCAAATACCAGGTCGAAATAATTGAAAAAAGTAGTTGACTCCACCGGGAATTGAACCCGGGTCTCCTGCTTGCAAAATTTCGTTGAAACAACATTTACTGCATGTGACCTCTGGTGACCTAGGTAAAGGTCAAACTCGGACAACCACTTTTCAATGCATTTCTGCACGTTTCAGACCATTCTGAGCAACTTTTAAAATTTGACATCTGGTGACCTGGGTCAGAGGTCAGCTGGAGAGGTCATATTAACACTTGGTGATCCTTGTGACCTTGTGTACCTACCCTGTAAATTTCGTTGAAATCCGTCGACATTTACCGCATGTGACCTCTGGTTACCTGACACCCACTTTTTATTGCATTTCTGCACGTTTCAGACCATTCTGAGCAACTTTGAAAACTTGACCTCTGGTGACCTGAGTCAGACGTCACCTGGAGAGGTCATATTCACACTTGGTGTGTCTTGTGACCTTGTGTACCTACCCTGTAAATTTCGTTGAAATACGTCAACGTTTACTGTATGGAAAGTGTCGACGGACGAACGGACAGACAGACGGACGGACGGACAACACATTCACATAATGTCTTGCTTACGCAACACATAATAAATAAATAAATCAATAAATCAATCATCTTCATCTAACATCATTCTTTGTAAATGCAATTTTTTCTACTTCGGTCTGTCTCTTGTCTTCATCATAGGATAATATTTGGTAGTGGGCCGCCAGGTCAACCGTTTATTTTTTCGGGCGGATTAAAATTTAAAATGTATTCGGACCAGGGCCGAGCCGATTTAGGGTCAAACCATTTTCAGTTCAGTCAACCATTACGTCTGAAAATATTATTCACATCCCATTTATGTAAATGTAAGCGCGGCTCGCCCTCCATTTACTCCCTTGCATCGACAATATGATCTTCGGCCGGGCTGGGCCGAAATAGTTCCTACCAGGAGAGGGCCTAAGTCAATCGAGCCAGGCTGGACCGAAACATCCGGCCGTTTGTTACTTCTAGTATAACATAATTGAATAAAAACTTATACAGTGATTACATCGTTGCTGCTCTTTTCACATAATCAATAATGACGTAGTTAATTGTTTAATTACAGTACTCATTTTGGAAACTCTGGAAATCTTTCACGAAATTACCTAACTTTGATTCCAATTATATACTATGTTCTTGGAAATCCAAAAATTTTCTGTAATGATGCAGGCTCCATATTATTTGCAATATTATTTCCTTCAAAAAATTAAAACTGGAAATTAATTCCAGTTGTTAGCAAAAGTTATGCAACGGGTGATGAGATAAGTAATATCCTGGGAATATTCTTTTCAGTTTGTTTTGGGAAGAAGTAAACATAGGCTCAGAATTGTTGGATTTTCTTTGAATCCGCTTGGGTTACTTTAAAGCGAGCCTGTAGAGAGTATATTTTTCTTGCAACAAATGTACAAAAAGTTCAGCTCGGACTGAACATGTGTACTAAAACAAGGTAACATGTGGAGTCACAATACTCAAAATAAGTAAGAATTAAATATTTTTCCAATCAAGTGGGAAATAAAACGTTAAGGAGTTTGAATTGACCCTCACAAAGGTCAGCTCTAAATTGCACTTGAGTAGTCAGATAACAATCTAATGAATTGTGTCTGAACTTGTTACAGATCTACCCGACTGGTTACTTAGGAATTCTTGACACTATCCAAGATGGCCGCGTTTGTGGCCAAACAAATGGTTGGGAATAAGCTCAGCGCAGTCAAAGGTAAGTTCCACAACTCCATATTTTCATTAAGAAGAGACATAGAAAGTTTTGATGAGGTTAATAGTCTTACTGCCCTGGAATCCTGGAATTCTACTCTGACACTTATTAAGCTTGGTAGTGGAGTATTATATCTCTGACACAGAATTTCTCTACTACAACCAGCAATCTTCATTTTCTTTATTGTCAGTGTGAAAAATGTTCTTTGAGATATAAAAACTTTTATCACGAATGACTTACGGCAAGTTGCACTTGTCGAGAAGACTTTTGACATTTTCAGAGCATTCAGGCTGAAAATTTGTTTTCCACTCACCAAATTCACCAGACACAATTTTATTCTAGTTCGGAGGAAATTATTAGAAGATATCCAATGGGATTCATGTTCCAAGTCGAACTTTGCAGATGTAAGCAATTTCTCCTCCCATTAAAAAGAATCCAGTCAAGGCCTTTTAACCAAAACATTTTGTACCTTAAATGTAAAGGATTCTTGAGACTGGGTAAATGAAGAAAGCTGTAGAATGTAGCTTCAAGGGGAGCCTTTACTTTTCCATCGAAGGTATGTATGGCTATACGGAACTTCGGATTTCACAGTAGACTTTCTGTTCGTACGAACAGTTTGAAATACCTAAAGGCCCTGGTGAAATGGAGCTTTCCGGTGATTTAGAAATCAAATGTAAAAGTCCACACAATCGTACAGTCTGGGAACTGCTGTGCAAATCTGTAGTTCACTAAACTAATAATCTTAAAGGATAAAGAAACTCGGGAGTACATTTAGAAAACGGTTGAGGTGCTATAGACTCACATCTTTGTCTTTCAAGGGAATTGCTCTCTATTACTTAACTTCGGTCAAACAGTCTGTGGATAAGTATGCACTCACGGTAAAAGCTTTTATATTAAGACTTTTCTTGAAACTTTTTTCCCTGGGCTTTGTTTTACCTATTTTTTGACGGACTTGAGTTTCGCTCGATAAAAGCTATGGTTCGGTCTATACAAGATATTCGATTAAGCTATAATTGTACAACAATGTATGATTACGTATAACATACATGCACTTCTTCTTTTCGTACAATATCGTAATATCCATAGCCATCAAAAGCATCTGAATGTGTAAACTATTAATGTATCTGGCAACAATTTATTGTCCGAGTCGTAGAGAATTATTTCAGCGGCCAATTCCCTCACGCAAGAAATAGCAAAACTTAGAGCTTATAGTGTCCGAAAGTACTTTTGTTTCAAAATCCTATGCAGGAATAATGTTATTCACCAGTTTTGTCCTAAAGAAATGAATTTATTTAAAAAAAACTGTATTTCCTTTGTTCATCTGCAGAATAATAACCAATTCGGCTGGTATATCTTAACATAATTATTTATATGGTGTAAAAGGAAGACCAGCATTAATTTCTTAATAAAATATACACACTAATTGACATAGTCGCTGAGGCCGAATCAAACATCACCGCGTATTTTTGGGTTGCTTCCCATTTGGCCTAGAGACGTACAACGTGGTTACCATCTAGTAGTTGGAAAAACCAGTGGAAAAAACCTCTTTAAAGCAATTGCAGGGAGTGCAAGTCCGAGGAATCGAACCCCCGCACAGCGAGATAAAAGGGCTAAATTATCACACCATGTATTTTGAACGAAATGCTGATTGAAGGAGATGTTGAATTGAATTGAAAGGGGCCAACCCGAACCATCATGCTGCAATAGACTTGCTTTAATTTGTTAATAACACTAGAACTTTAACTAAGTTAAAGTAAAGATATTAAATAATATTTAGTAATAAAGAGTCTTAATACTACAACTATGTAGTATTCGTAAGTTGACAATACCCGGCATCGGACAATAGGATTATGAAAATTAAGTGCCGATTGAGAAATTTAATTTGATACAATTTGCGACAGATCGGTGAGTATTCAATTTATGTTAGCTGGAACTCGGAATACCCGGAAGGAACCTCCTTTTTTGTGCAGTTGGCGATACTTACTACAATTTAGTGCAATGCAAGCCGGTCTTGTACTATGGCTGGGGAGTCAGTATTTTATTTTCCCCGTTCGGCCAATCGAGAAATAAGTGAATCGAATATTCGCCATTCAAATACCAACTCGGTTAAGTATCTACTTACCGTGAAAGCCAAATTAATATTACAGTACTTTTACTGCTTCAATTCCTCATTGAAAGGTGACCATAATGCTAAAATCTTTATTCAGTGACCTAGAAGCCCAAATACTGTCAAGGGTACTTCTATCGGTTTTTACATTTCTAAGAATACCTTAGGAGGTGGGGTTCGCAGTGAAGGTGATAATAATTGATGGTATGATTGATCGATCAAGACAATTTCGCAAGCGTTTCTATTGAATGTTTCTGATTCGTGACTCCAACCCAAAGTATGTAAGAGTACGACTGACAATTTACAAGACTGTAGTGTGTAGGTAATAATTGACTTCATGAAGGAAAGGATCTTTAAGGAGGAAGCAGGTGATTAAAGCCGCGGAATCTAGCCGTGGTTCTTCTTTTGATGAACTATATCAAGTCCTAGGCTAATACAAACACTTCTGTCAATGTTGACATTAGTGATTACTATCACTTGCCCGTTAAATAATGTGTCGAGTCCTTGTGGAGCCTAGGAACTGATGTTCAGAATCCTCACATTTTATTTACACACTAGTGTAAATAAACTTGAAATGAAAATTGGTTTGCAAAACAAACATGTGATGTGTATGAAGAGTTCGGTTTGTTTTGAGTTGATCAGACCCAGTCCGGCACCGATGCCTTTCAAGTTTGATCTTCCAATTTATTTCTACTCGTACATTGCTTTACAGGAATTCTCAACAGGAATTTTCGACCTGAAGAATTAATTGCTTTCCGACTAGAAATAAAGGCAAAAGAATGTTTAACTGCTGCATCGAAAAACGATTAAACTCAGCACGAGTAATCTAACTTTAATTGTCAATATCGCCTTAAGTACATTAGATAGCCTTTGAACTACCTTGTGAGTGTGATTTTTGAACCTACTTTTGACTTCAGTAGTATGCACTGCCGAAGTTTATGGTGGGAGTGATTTTGCAACATATAAACTGTTTTTTTCCGACAACAAAGAGATAATAAGATAAAATAGTATGATACGAGGAAACTGTAATATGTAGTCAAATCAAATTATGAAGCATGAATCATGTAAATATGAATTAATGTAAATTATGTTTGATTTGTAAAATCTGATAAAGCGACTTGCTGGTGGATACGTGACCCACACACCAAGGCACTGCACTGGATAATTTAAAACGCTATGAGAGGCTTAAATTAAAACATGTGCTTACATTAGAAGCGGATGGGTTGATCAAAGTCTACAAGGCGGCTCGTAACCTTTGCTTTCATCCCTGGCAGCCCAATCAGGAGAAGTCGGACAAAAAGTGAGATAGGCATTCTGTAGAGAAACTTGGGTGGTCCGACCCACGTAGCGACGCTGACGAGCGTTTAAGTAAAAAGTGGCGTGAGAAGACCTCAAAGGTCGGGGTAATGTACACAAACGTGCCCAAAATAATTATGTTGAAAAATGCGTCGATGCAATCTTCTTTCCTGTAATTCTATGCATTTTTTAAAAGTTTGTTTGACCGGTTTGGATAAAGACGATTTTTCACTGGTATTCTGGTGCAAAAGTCAGGGGGAAGGGGGGCAAAGGTTACGAGCCAGTATGTAGGTGCATAAAAACAAAACAAGTGAAACAAACGTGTTCAGAAATATCTGAATAGATAAGGATAGATAAAGGCTTTTTTATTTGGTTAATCTTTTCAGAATAAACTATTGTAAACAAAAAATCCTACACAACAGCTTGCTGGCCAGACTCACAACGAGACTTATGCAGCAACATGGGTCTCGTCTCATTTAAGAAAACCTGAAGTTCAATGTTAGTTGTACTAAGCAATTTATTGTACAGCTTCTAGTTTTCATATATAGCTTCTGTTATTTACAGTTTGATAGAAGTCGGCTAGTTCATCGATCTGTGTTTTATATATGATATGTTTGAAAACTGATTTAGCTGTCGTCAGTTTCATGCAAATCTCGGATCATTTTATGATTGACTATTAAGAATTATTGTCGAATCAGTTTTAGATATTGTGTCATTTATTTCTGCGTAGTTCACTTTAGCTAGTTTTCTATCAATAAATTTGGATTCTAATTCAATTACTTTCGCGTTAAAAATATCATAAATGCACTTATGATCAGAAGTAGAGAAAAGAATAGCTACACTTTGACAAACTTTATTTGAATTTGTAGTGAACAAAGGTAAATTAGAGAGGCATCGGCATTAATCACAGCATTAACTTATTTTCTGATACAAGGTATCTTTTTTTTTGTTTGGCCACTTTTCCACGGATCTCATTTCTTAACCGTGCGCGCTAAAAACTTGAAATTTGGAACATATACAGCCTTGAAATTACTTTCGTTGAAACAAATTGTACAAAAAAGTCAAAGTGCCGAAGAAATTGGAGTTAAGAAAGTATTACAAAATCGCTTGATCTATTTATGCAATTTAAACAATTTGGACATCCTCTAATACTAAAATTATTTACGCCGGGTTTTGAGTTTCAAGATCATTTCGTTTTCCTGATCCCTTGTTTCAATTTCATTTCAGTTTGAATTTATGAATTTCGTTTTGAGTTTTTCATTTTCTTAATCCTGTCGTTTTCCTTTCATTTGTATTTCGTGGAAAAGTTGAACCCAATCCAACTTTCCCTTAGGTCAGGAAATTGACATGAAATTGACTTGAAACCGAAGTCAATATCCATTTTAGGATTCATGAAAGTAATTTGACGAAAATATCAGGAAATGAAGTTGAAATGACGTTGAACTCAAAATCATGAAATGTCATCAACTCCATGAAATGGTGATGGAATTGACATGAAATTGACATGAAGTTGAACACAAAATCCAGCGTTAGAAATTAATTGAATTGGGCAGATGCTTGATAATAGCCACCACGGAACCAGTGCAACAGTATAGATTGTTCCTGAGTTAGTTCTAGACTGGTAGACTGGCATTGAAGCTATGAGATTACATGGGCCCAATGATTCTATGTATTCCAAGGAGTTGCGGTATACGAGTATACCATGGCTATGAGATGATATTTGTTCGGTTCAATTCCAATGAATCTAGCGGAACATTTAAACGCTTTATTTTCTTAAGATGATATTGTGTGGTGATTGGCTGCGCACTATCCATTTTGTCACTCGTCTTCCTTACCTCCATCCATGTAGACTCCTTGTCTCTTTCCAACATGCACAAAAATCGACTTTTCCATTATTCTTGCCTCACCGCGGAAAAGACATGAATTATTACCCTACCGCGACTCCATAGGACTTCCTTCGTGGGTTTCGAGGGGAAAATCTCCATTTTTACATTAATTAAAAAAAAATCTATGCATTTCTTAAACAGAATGGAGGGTTTCGTGTGGTGGATTGAAGTGTAGTTTCTTTCACTATTTGATGTGAGCATATTCAGAGTCCCACAATCACCATATCATATTTTCCTTTCTTAAAACTCTTAGAGTTCTTAGTTTTCGAAAAAAACACGTCGTTTGTCAAGCTATACAGACGGTCACACTCATCATCAACTTCTCAAATGAAATGATTGCTGAAGATGAATGAGTTGGTGGCTCCTTTTTTGGCAGATCAACTTCCATCATTCATCTTATGGTTTTCATATTTGAAAACATTTTATGTCCACATTTCCTGGAGCCTTGTTGAACTTCGACATGAAGAGATGCATGCTTTGATTTTGATCTTTCTTCTTCTCTTCCCAAAAACTTACAGTCTCAAGATTTCCGACATGAAAGAGAACAAATATCATCAGACGTTTTCTTTGTCAAAAGTGAAAGTTAAAGTTGTGGAGACATTTGCAAAGATTGGAGGGAGAGGAATTTCATACATCTCTGCACACGTATGCACACACACACACATTCACTCTTGAAGGGTTTCCTAAAGTTAAAGTCGCTGACTGAGCTAATCCTCGACGTGTGTAAAATGAAAGTTCAAAATTTATATTGAACCCTGGTTCCTATTCATACATGCCGTGACTACTCTGCAAATAAGAAGAGTTCAATGGAATATTTTCCGTGTTCAGGTTATATGGATGAGTATGTTGAATATTGGTAAGGGTTAATGTTGAATATTGGTAAGGGTTAAGGGTTAGTCGGGCGAGAAAGACTTTCTCCACTTGTGCATCAAAGTGTTGAGGGAAAGCCATGAAAGTTGGTAATGACTGCTGAATAAGTAAGTTCCGGGGGGAGGGGGAGAAGACGACGTCGCTCTTGCAGTACTTTTCATTCCATGAAGGAGTTTCTTGTTCACTGCTCATAAAATAGAACTCAGGAGAAGAGTCTATGTTGTGGCAACTTTTGTATCAAGTTAGTCCAGAAGACTCCGGACTGGCTCCAGGAAAAAAGGTGGATGGGGGAAAGTTGGATAAACTCTTTGTTCCGCATGAATTGTCTAAAACCGTAGGAAGGTAGTCGTAATAATAATTCAATGGAAGGAAAATGAAACGAAAAACTTTTACGGGACTACTAGACGACGACATACTACATGGGTTTATGGCTAAAAGTGAACAAGGAGAGAGGGTTGGTTGGTGTGTGGACAAAGATGAAGTTGGTTTGAGCTCATGTGTGGAACTCAAGACCGACTCAATATACCTGTAAAAGACCATCTTTGGAAATTGGTGAGATTACGAAAACAGGTTTGCCTAGTTCTGGGTTCAGCTAGAAACATAAACTTTAGTCCACGATCATTCTCTCTCCCAGTATTATTCTACTCTACCGTGTGCAGTTGTACTTCCACTTGACTCAGCAATAGTTGTTCCATTCCAATAAAATTTCGTCACTCTTAGCGACCTGCTTCTCCCCTGTCTTTCCTATACTAGTCTTGAATAGAAAATTCCATTACAACTGATTGTATTGACTCTGTCTGCATTTAGTTTTAATGAAAGATATTTGGAATGAGACTGAGTAGAGAATAAAACATTAACTAGGCCCGAGTGAATCTGAGTCTTAGTCTGTCGCCTTAGCTTTCCTCGTCCTACCCACACCCAGTCAAGCCCTACTTCTAAGCCTATTGTCATAGAACAAATGCTACGCTGACATTCATTCTTTTCCTGTGGCAGGATGAAGTTTTTTTTCTCTTGTAAGAATTAGCGGAAAGGAGTCATGTCATGGAATGGAATGGGACCATCTCCACTGTACATGTAGGGAAAGTACTATGGAATGCGGTAAAACCATATACTTAGTTGTTGGCATGGGAAAGTGGGTCCAAACAGCCGGAACCTGAATCTAGAAACTGGAGAGAGACCCGTACATGGCTTTGATCGATGAAGATTTGGGGGAATTTTACATGGGGGGCTTGGCCTTGTGGGAGGTTAGAAAATTGCTCTTTGCCAGGGGTACTTTTTGGCAAGGCTCCAGGAGCCTCCACAAACTTTCTCCTATCTGGCACACTGGGTCGGTCGTCGCTTGCAACTGACTTCTCCTTGACGCGACGCCGGCGAAAATCAATGTTCGCATAGTTTCTGGAGCTCGTATTACGTTACGTATAGTTTACGTTTTCTTTCTGCAAAAACGAGAATCACGCAGCCTTGCAGGCTTCCGAACTCGTATTGCTCAGTCCTGTGTAACGATAGTCCTCGTCCTTTAAATTAATTTACGTAACGCGTATCTATGCCCTTCTCGTTCTAACTAGAAAATAAATAATAAGTTGAGTTAATAGGTAATCAGAGTGCACCAAGTGTGTCGAACAAAAAATGTCGCCTGCCTCTGATCAAATACTCCTAGCACTATTTCTACTACCTCTTTGTAGTGCATTTGTGTAAGACACGTACGTGCGTAAGGAGTCTTTGTAGATTCCTTCCTCTCGTAGGAATAAAAAGGTGTGAACGGTAAAAAGAAAGTCTTGTGTAGGTTCTTTTGAGAAAAGAAGCGTGAATTGGACAAGGGATGGTAGAAGAACATGAGCCAGGAAATAGGTTTGTGGATGGCTGGTTATGGCATTTGCTAGGAAACTTTTACAGGCTGGTTGGGTATTCTCGTATTCGTCCGTACATTTGTTGGGGAAGAACGGAATCGATTCTTTCCTTCAGAGCTGCCTTTCCTTTTGCCTTTCCCTCCGAGTCACGACACAGAGACATGTACATAGAAAGACAGAGCAGAAGTTTGAGACTTTCAGTGCGTTCTTTCTGAAAGTCTTCCAGTACGCTCAAGCTCTCCTTCTTCGTCACACTTCCCGCTCGCCGTTCCTCCCTTGTCACAATAGTTCCATCTTAGTCGTATCCCGCCGCATAAACTCTATTTGTATTTTCCCCTCAAAAACCTAACTCTTTCTACACTAATACATCGTCCACTTTCTCCAGAAACCAGTAGCAAGACTTTCACAGTTTCCCATTCTTCTGTCCTTTACTACCTTTCTTCTTTTACCTCCAGTCATGGATCTACTAGGTGAGTTCAATTTCTCTTACGTACATCCTCAACCTACACTTTCACTCCACTGACCTACCTTTATTTACCTCTCAAGACTCTCACACTTTCATTCAGTTTTATTCACCCTCGGGAAAAATTACAATTAAAGTGGGTAATTGCTCTATGAGACGTGTTTTGAAGTGAATTGGAATTCGTGACGACGGTTGCTTGAAGTGGAATTGTAAAGCATTCCAGCCCCAGCATGGTGTCGCCGGACTTACATACATTGTGTAACCTATGGTTTTGTAACCCAAAAATAGATTTTTTGACGAGCACGGACTCAGTCAGTAACCAGTTTTTCCAGTTAGGTCAAGTCGTCGTCACGTAGTACATTTGCATATATTTGTACGTATGCACATCAAGACTTTATCGATTGGACAAATCTAGGCCACTTTTCATACACATTTATTTGGTTGAGAGGAATACATTTAGTTGACATTGACACACGGGGATTATTTATACGAAAGTCGATGGACAGTTTTGAGGGGGGAATATTTTGTGTGACAAATGCTAGAAAGGGAGTTTGGAGTTAAGTACTTGACGGTGGCTAAGCCTATGTCACACGGCGAAGCAAAAGTTAATTACTTGTAAGTTTTTTTTTTGGTGTAAAATTCTTTTCTTGTTTCCATTTATTAAGTGGAGGTTTTATCTGGGTGTACATGACAGTCTTTTAGGCCTTAGTAATTTCTTTTTGCTTAAATACATATTATATTATACATAAATACGGTCGAGACGATAGTAGATTGTGATATTTATTTTAAGTCAATTTTATATACAATTGTGGGATGAATGTTTTATTAACCCTGATTTTGTTGAATTGAATAAATAACCTATTGAAGATTAAAAGCAAAAGCTTCGTGGACCTTGCTTTTTTGAACCGTCCAACGGTGAAAGCTTTTGCTTATTCACGATAAAGCTTCAAGCTTCATTCCACACAGGATCGAATCATATTTCTTGAAGCAAAGTTTCACGACGCGACTTGATGAACAGGGTTAATCATTGAAGGTGGGAAATTCTTAACTTCACTAAACGTCTTTCCACGTTAAGCAATGTAATGTATGTATAATTTAGTAGCGAGAAATGCTTAATTACTATACTATGAGAGATAAATTGGAACTAGACTAAATTATCCGGCGCGGGCACAAAGAATCCATGTTTGTATAGATTATACGATTTCTATACCTTATTTTCAATTTTTAAACTGAGTAACCCAACAGAATTCAAAGCTAAGGAAAAACCTTTGTCCATTTTTGCCGGAATACACCACCACTGTAAATTCGGTATTTTTAATTGATTAAATGCTTTTCAAAGTTACTTGGTTTTACCGTGTGAATGGGCAATGATGTTTTGCATCATACACTAAAGGATTAGTGAGAAGCTTTTGCTTCACCGTGTGACTCACGCTTAGACGTACACAGGAGAAAATAGTAAACGCCTTGCGTGTCAGAATAAAGTCACGTCAAATTGCACAGTACTGGAATTCAAATGTGTGGGGAATGGAGGTTTGTCTGTAAAGGCTTTCCAATTTTTCCTACCGAACATACACTCGTTGTCTTCGAACTTCGTACAATGTGAGGAGGTGGATTTCAACCGTAGGAGTATAGGACCTCAATTCTTAAAGATTTAAGAAAGAACTCCTTCACTCAGGAAATGAACGTTTTTAGGCTTACACAAATCCTTGGTTCCATGATGCTTGGACAAACGTACTCCGTGTCTTTGTACAAGAATCGTTTAGAAATGTTTAACTACTCGCCCTAGGTTTAAAACGTTATTGAATTAATCTTGAATTCAGCTTCATTAGTCTCAATTCCAAGTTCCAAGTCGAGCGGAGTATAGAATGTAATTTAATCACACCAAAATTCCTTCAAACCCTTACAGTCAAGTCGTAATACAATTTGAAATGATTTTCTAGTGCACATACTAATGCATTTACCTGCTAAGGTTGGCCACTTACAGGATGATTAGAAGAAATGAAACCTCAAGACTATTCGGTTGACTTACTCCTAATTATGGTTAGGTTGCAATGATATTTAACGTTTGGTGAACTACCGAAGTATCAACTGAAACGAAACGTTCAGAATTTATTTTTAAGGATTAACCACACGAGAAGTTTAATTTCATTGTGTGTACTACGTTGTACTGATAAGTCAGAACATGATTCATGGCTTAATTGTATTGGTAGAATAATTTCTCATATTGTTAAAGAGGGAAAACACAAATTTATGCTCATATCTCATAATGTGTCCCTGGGAGTCTACAAGAAGTTTACTAGTGTGATTACTGTTGAGACGGGCACTGAAACCGTTGAGATATTACCTCCATTAATAATTAGGTTTGGTACTCGAGGTATTCAAAACGTATCTATATTTCACCGTGTATCAATATACATATAATAATAATAGACGAACAGAGTTTTCTCTTATTAAAAGTAGGGTAGACAGAAGTAATACGAAAGTGGTCATGCACTGGAATTGAATAGTTCATTACGTCCACACGCCTTAATTTGTAATTAATCTCCTCTTTGTATACCCCAAGCTCGCTTTCAAGTTTATACGATTCCAGTTGCAGACCAGTAAAAGCAAAGCTAATATTATAAAGTCCAAACTCCAAGGACCTTTCGAATTCATTTGCATTCATACAACCTTAAAATTATGCATATGTGTATTTTTGCAAGAAGATGTATCGAATGGATTCACGGTTCCTTACTGTAACATTACTTTTGTGAAAGAATCAGACCTCGGGCAATCACAAATTTGCATGCCTAGTTACAAAATGTATAGTAGTACAGCATCTTACAACCATTTCAGTGTATTGTTCATTCAAGAATTGCACATTTCCATGCCTAATACCAAGTTTATCTGCAGCACGCGCTGGAAGTATTTATGTCAGCGTAAAACTTTCAGTGCGGTCTCGGTTTGTATTTAGAGGAACAAAAGTTTGGCCGCAGAAGTATTTCAAATCAGAATTTTTGGTCTACTTTCTCTACTTGACGAAATTGAGAAAGTAATGCTATCCCAGCTATTACTGGAAACCTCCGAGTCTACGAAGGTTCTATTCTTCTTAGTGTGTAGTCTATCCCTGTGCTGTGTCTTAAAACGTATGTAAAATGTTTTGACTGTTGAACATTAAAATCTAACCAATAATGTTTAGTCTGAAGAGTAATAGTAATATAGATATTTTGAGAGGCGATTCCATATGGCAGTTGATGTACATAGGTAAACGACCATTTGCAGATTACCTGTGAATTAATGCTGCTGGATTACTTCGCAGCAGTCTTTCCAGGATCGTTGCAGATTAGCTGCCATGTGGAATAGCCGCTTTCGCGTTTCTTCCAAAATATACTGTAAATACGGCAAAACATTAGGCTCAATTCAAAGCCAGACATGGTCTTCTCACATTATTCCTGTTCATCGTATCCCGGTTCATTCCTAAAAACTAGGCTTAGTTCAAATTCTGTCGCGTTTATTGTGAATAGACATTGGGCGGTTAATGACAAATGGTTAAGCTAAATTCTACCCGTAACTTGAAATCCTCGCAACATTAGGAGTGCTCATCCGTCATCTAATTAGATTACCACAGATTAATGTAATTTCTATGGATAACACCCAACTGGCAGGAGCGTCACGAGGACAGGAATATGTTTTACATTGTAGATTATTTGTCTACTGTAGTGGATTCAGCAATGCTTTATATTGACGGAAATTCTAAAACCTCATTTCCAGTTTGTTATTTGTGTGAAACACGATTAATGTTTCCATTTGACAAAGTCTGCTAAACTCATTTGCTCAAGTTTTCCATGGATTTGCGCCGTAGGAGACAGGTCTATTTTCTGATACTAAATTCAGAATTGTATAATTTTGAATTTAGCTGAATCCTGCTGAAAACTATTTCATTTCATTCCTTGTATGATGAAAATTCTCATTACTAGTGGAGAGGTGATAATGTGTATGCGTGTGGATAGAGGATTAGGAAGTTGATGAAGGTTGAGCTTAAGAGGGATACTCCTAGTCCACTGGTGACTTATAGATAGGCTTTTGTACCCGGGTAAAATCGATTTCGTCTCGTATCTTTCCCACCCTATTAATGCATTGAGAGAAAGAGAAGAGACGACCTTGTTACAATTTCTATTGATGTCAATCAAGAAAACAGGAATAGTAGTCGTCCTGACTAGAGCAATGTGTTGACCATTGATTTATTTCTCATGCCCGACAAATTGACGATGAAGACGAAAAAGGAAGAAAAGTCCTCCGTTTAATCTTAAGAGGGGTTATAGTCCTAAATGGGGCGTATCCTGAGAAACTCCTAGTTAAACAAGGATGGATATGAATCACTTAAACCTGAAATCTTCCTCGTACAACCTATTATTTGCATTTTGCCAGTTTATCTTGACTTACAGTTGAGTCTTAATTCAATAGTTATTTTTTCTTCTAACTCTTCTTTCCATGAAAACACCCCAGCCGAAATTAACTTACCAATTTACTAGCAAGATGGGCCATACTAAGGAGATATTATTATTTGGCCCCCAGATATACTGAATTTCATCTCCAATTAATATTGAACATTCCCCGTACTTACTTTCGGCCCAAATTATATTTATTAGCTTTAATTTAATTTATTTTTAGTTTTAATTTATTACATTAATTCTGTCAAAAAAATATTAGTATCGATTAAGTATTTTTGGGGTAAAATTCAATTCTTTTGGGACAAATAAATATACGCCGAGGCGAAGGTAAGTATGGGCCATGTTCAGTATTATTTGGGGACAGAATTCAGTTTATCTGGGGTACCGTTAAATCAACCCCATACTAACAAACGGGAGAAGGTAACCCTGGCAGAAGAAAACGTATGTAGTATATATTGTACACAGTATTGTAGATATTGTAGATATAGTGTAGATGTACACTAAAATCTTGATGTCCGGACAACGAATAATTTCTGCCATCTCTTGCACATTGGCAGCGTGGCCTTGACTACCCTTGTTTTGCCAGTAGCCGATTTTCTTACGACCGTCGTTGGGGACTTGTTTATACAAACTTAGTCATATCTCTTATTCGCTTAACCATTAGACAGATGGTCCCCAACAATGGCCACAGCTTTGGCATGTCGAAATCAGCTACGAGACCCACCCTGATAGCGCAAGCTATCAAAACAAGGGTAGTCAAGGCCACCCTGCACATTGGTATTTTGAATAATCGTAAACAACCGTTTCGCATAATCCACGCGCACATCTCAAGCCAAAACGTTGAGATGCAAAATCAACACTAAACAAGTTAAATTGCCGTAGTCAGGCCGTGAAGGAAATGCTTCGTACTCCCTTGTCTCGTCTGTCGGGGTTTGAATCATTGGAAACACAGTACAAAATCGTCAGGATTTACGAAGACATTTTTTTTTATTTCTCTCCGTTCTGTTTTCGCCATAACTATTTAATTTGACACAATTTGTAATTTCTGTATATAACAATCGATCAATCAAAGCTTTTACTTGACACCGTCGCAGTTCAATTCTGTATGTAACAATAAACTGTAATCTGTAATGAATCATGACTCAGCAACTACAATGTCCAGTTTCAAAGTGACTAAAGTCACCAGTATTTTATAAATAACGAGTCAATTGTACAACTGACTAAATTAGACAAATGTCTGCGACATACATAAATTGGCTTTAACTTTCTATTCTTTAAATCGAGTTACGTTATACGTTTATGAATTCCGAATTTTACTCCCACACAACTCATCCATTCCTCAACAAACAGTGTTTTCCTTGTTGTAAGCATTGGTGTTTTATAACAAAATGTAACATAACATATTATAACATTTTTCTTTTACTTAACCATGGTATTTTGCTCCTATATAAAGTGCCCGGGGTAAGTTATCGTAAATTAGTGCGATCCAATTTCCAATACCATTCCAGCCGTCTTGAATGTGAAAAAATTAATCACAGATGTTTAGTAATACTCGATTTTGTAATTTGGTATCCTTGTATCTCTGGTTTAAACTGAATTGGTTCCATCCACCGACACTTTGAAACTATCAACTGGAATATTGTAAATCAGTGCTCACGGATTATTATGGAAGTCTTTTGTTTAATTGATAATGTCGTCAATAAGACACAATGAAAAAGGTTCAACACATGTGAAAGAGCTCCTGCACATTAGTCGCATGGATCTATTATTGCCCAGTTATCTGATAAAAGGAGTTAACGTTCCGCAGATTTTAATTGGAGTCGTTCTGTGACTTGACAATGTCTCTTTTAGACAGACTGGGTTCTACCCAGAGTTTCTCCGCCTCAGCAACCCCTTCATTTCTTGAAGTAGTCTAGATAATTACATGAATGTTAATGACAGATAGACTCGTTTATTTCTACCATCAAATTATATTAGAAGCGTCAGCGTGTTCAGGAGTAATTTTATCCTTGCGATGAGCATAACATGGTATTTACAGTAACAGTGTGTGTGTGTCTGTCAGAGAGATTTCAAAATCTTTCTATTTAATCACGGTCATCACGAACCTACTTTACTTTCGACACAGGGAAAGTTACTTTTAGCCAAGTTGGATATGCAATTCCATTTTCCCTTCTTAACGTAATACACTTCTCTTCGTAGGTGTGATCGGCATATAGTACGTATGTCCATGTCTTGAAATTTTTTACGACTTCTCTGTGTACCTGATCCGTGGATGTAGTAACAAAATGCTCACATACTACCTCCCACAATTTCATTAAACTGGAGATCTAACAGCAATATACATAAGTGAAAGAATGACTTTTCCTTTTTACTTCCAACTCTCGCTTCGTTTGATTGAATTTCGTCCCATTTCCATAAGTGAATCTTTGGAATTTGTATTCCACTCTAAGGCTGCACTTGTAGATTTAAGAACAACTTGGGGAAATTTTCCTTTTTTTATTGGAGCAACGAATAGTCATGAGAGACAAGCTTAAATTGTGAACTCAAGCGAATGTTTTTACTTTTCTGGAAAAGACACAAAGGCTTGATTTCACCACAGGCTCTCCATCACAGCTCCCAAATTTACTGGAGAATCAGTCCAGATGTTCATAATTCCTACCGATTAGATATAAACGTCAAAACTAATCCAAGTTAATTAAATTGTAGACTTAAGTACAAATGTGTGTACTATAATACTAGTGTTTAATTACTCTAGACACACAAAGTCCGTTGTCCAAATTTTATGCAATGGTTTGGTTTGGTTTGGTTTCTTTATTAACGTGATATTGCAACGCAGTTGATATTCCTGAGCAGTTGATCAGAGTTGAATTAATGGAGCATCTGAATCTGGATAGAATGTATGTATGTATGTTAAGGAGGAGGTCTAGGGGAACAATAAGGTACTGCCAAGCCATCTAGATCATGCCGACT
>JAQGCA010001155.1:0-19341 GCA_034698945.1 Protaphorura quadriocellata
ACTGACAATGACCTCCAGATAACTCCCGTATCTAAGTTCCGTTAGCTGAGGAGCGTGAATTATGTCGTGAAATAATTTTATAAACATTAAATCGTCGGTTAATGGATATTGTCCTGAATTTTTTTTTCAAGATTCCGTACTTTGAAAAAAATTTGAATAATTTTTGAAGAAAAGAATCACGACAGATACAAGAATTTAAATTGTTAAGATCCAAGAATTTTTTAAAAATTATCCCAGTCGTAATTTTTGGCTTGGAATTCAATTTTTGGTCGGTCTTACTACCTAAATATCTTCAAAATTGCATATTTAATTTTTCTAAAAATATTTCACGACATATAATTCACCTTCACGTTTTGCTCTCAGCTCGAGTTTGCACTTCTGGCTCACCAGGTCACGCTGCGCGTCAACACCTTGTTCCCTTCGTCACGCTGTGATCCTAGTACATCACAGTTAGAACGAGTACTCGAATTTATGGCGAAAATTTTCCACCATGCTCTAAAAAAAGAATGTATGTAACATTTTCCTATCGTGATAATATCAAATTATAGATCGAGTGATTGCCGCTTTGTCGGGTATGTTATGTAACAGTAAAACATTTGTTGTTTACTGACAACGTCTTGTCAAAGTTTAATTACAGACAGCGGAACCGGATGAGATTTTGAGATTCGGAAATCCGTTGACTAATTGTTCCCGGAAGGAAGGATAGGAATTAGGAAGAACATTGGCGGAAGTTATTTCTTCGAAACTTCTTTGTCGGAAAGTCAAAGTCAAGTCACAGTTCCGTCCTGGGTGGCTGTTGTCAGGAGGGAGGGTGTGAGAGGTGAACAACCGATTTCAGATCAAGATTAAGAACATCATTGTTGTCTATACGGTTTTCTTAATTTTTCACATCGAAAATCTTTGTCATCTACTATGTGCATGTCAGTGAACTTTACATTTAAAAGAAATTAAACTTGTTCTGTCAATGTTTCTAAAACTGAAACATTAAAAATCTGAGACCAACCTCTCCCTATTATGTAAGTATGCCTTCTGTTCGGCGCTACCCGGAAATCCACACAGTTTTTTATCTTGCCTATTATTCCGGTGGAGAAAACCATAAAAAAATCAAGCTCATGACAGGTCCCGGTTTCACCCCCATCCTCCCCCGAATAATTCGGAATTAATATTATGACACTTCACTATTACAATACAATATCATATCATATCGCACCGAATCTATTCCACGTAAAATGGTAAAACGGATGCTTCAGAAAACCGGAATTTGATTTCCTTTTTAACATTCGTTAGAAACTGTTGATTAAAATATTTATCTCTTATTCAGTGAGTCAAGAAACAAAATTCGTATATTTGTTCCACTCTGTTCATGAAAATATTGTTTCTAATCATCTTCCCCCATGGAGCTGGAATCAGTTATCATATCAAGTGGCCCTAAAAGGGTCACAAATTGAAATGATATCTGTCCACTCAAATTAAAACTGGGATAAAAATTAAGAGCAAAGTTTTGTATTTCCTATTGCATATTCAGATTAAGTACCATTCACTCACACTCACATTATCATCCCATTTTTATTCGTAGCGTAATAATTTAGTAAACAATCTGCATAATTTCATCTAGCTCCCTATTTACAAATTAAAACATTCCATTTGTAATATTTCCATCACCAAGTCAAGTCATTGACCACAATGCAATATTTGTTCTGAATTTTCATGACTTCGCTTGTAGTATTTACTCTGGTCATATTCTCTCATCTTCTGACGTGACGAAAGTTCGATTCCTTGGGTGGACAATATACGGAAATTCCTTTGGAGAAGTTTCTATTTCCTGAAGTTTTTTCTACGAGATCCTACCCTAAGCCAAATGGAGAAGAAACCCATTCACCACAAAAATACTTCCATCTTAGACTATGAAGTACGGCGAATGTGAATTGACATATTCAGTATATAAATTCCCTGTAGGAGTCATATTGTTATTGAGAGACATAATTTTATGAAAACATAATTGACTTGATAAATTAATCCAATATTTCTTTCCGGTTTCATGGATTCCAACACATACACTGGAGTCGGATTTCGGAATACTCAAACCAAGTATGGACAATATCCTGCTTTCCCCTTCTGTGTCTGCTTAATTCTTCCTCTCGAGACGAGTAAGTGGTCACATTTTTGGTCATGATTAGTCTGTCCCTATATCAGTACGTACGACATGACGAAGGGGTATTTTAGTGGAATTCGAGCCTTTTCGTCTTTTGAATAACAAATAACGAAAAGACGATTATGACTGGTATAAGCTCCCGTGACACTTTCCTTCGTCTTGGCCGTCATTCCCACGGCAAGAGTCATTCAAGTGGAAAACAGTCAGCAGGGGCCACCGAAACGGAACACCCTTTTTCGTTGTTCTATTACCTTCATCATGTCACGCCGGGTTTCCTGATCTACATTCACATACCTCTACTGAATTTCACAAATTTTGTCCCATTTCGTTTTTTATCATATAAATGTTGTGGCTTCTATTGCTTGAGACCAGAAAAGTTAGAATTACATGCAAGAATGAGCTTTGAACAACGACAGTCAGTTCAATTCGAACATAAAACTGCTTGTTTCCGGCACTTATTGCCACTGCATTTGCATCGCATTGCTCCGTCATCCTTTACTAAATTTTTGACCCTTTTTGGACACTCTGAAGTGAGTATCTGAGGTGAGACTTGACACTGCATCCGTTTTTACTGTAAATCGCAGAACTGTCCGATTCCACTGGAAACTTAAAGTCTAATCATTTACTTATTTTCTTTTTTGAATTTAACCGGATTTCGTAAGACTATTCATTTCGTCATCCAATCCCCACTGGGTATTCGTTTGACCTCGTGGTGACAACAAGCTTTCCATACAACCTAGGGAAGATCACCCCTTTGGTGGAAGTATCTCCGTAAAAAACACCACTTTAAATCACGAACCCAATGGAACAAACCCCCAACACCGCTTAGCAGGAAGTACAACCACTACAACCTCATGGAGTGTTCCTATTATCTCCCTCATTTTATGTAAATATTGCCAAATGCAACAAATTTCATACGAGTTGTAATATTAAATTCAATCCCTCTGTTGCCCGCAAATGCTCCCAAGCAGGGGCTTCGTAGTTTCTGATTATTTTTATTATAGTCTCGTTCTCTTCATAACAACTACAAAATTCTATTAACTCAGTTCCTAAATTCCTAAATTTTCACAGATCATCGACCTTCACACTTCTGCCGGGTAGGTTTTCCGGTCATTTCTATGTTTGGGTGCTCGAATTCCTTAGAAGAATTCAATTTTATTGAATCCCGGATTTCCGTGCCGAAAATTTTAAACTTCTATCTACTAAAATAAGATTTTTAATAATTAATCAGTTAAATGATAATTTCCTATTATTTAATTCCATTTAATCAGATTAACCTTGGCATGTCTCGTCACTGTGTATATTTTTAATAGCAGACCGTTATTTACTAGACAGCTTTGATAGACTATATTAATTTTCATGGTCCACTAGTTTACAACGGTTAATTATGGAAAGGTTAAGGAAATAAAAAAAATCTTTCACACATTGATGTATCCAATTTGAATCCCTCCATTTCACTCTGATAAAAAAACTGAACTTACTAATCAGTGATCAAACACACATAAACACTCAGCGGGAACAAAAATAAGGCCACGGAGTATACTTGTATCATATTCATATTGGGAATATTAAAATATGTAAAGCAATTATTAATATTTTCTATTGGATCTGTAGCATGGGCTTCGTTTTTAGTTTTGACATTTAGGGCAAAAGAACATTGAACATGAGGAGGAGTAATGTAGAGGATTGCTTAACCCGATAACCTTTGAATTGCATGAGCTTTTTGGCTTTGGCGTTAAAAAATCTAAGCCAGATAACCTTTTGTGGAACAAAATTTCTCCCTCCAGAAAAAGCAGTTTGCTTTGTGCCGTAATGCCTAGCTTGGCGTTTTTAAGATGAAAATCTCTCAAAACATTCTCATCCACATTTATTTTTCTTAAGTTTGAAGCCCACAAAACTACTGGGAGTTCCTTATATGTCTTTAATCATTTATTTTTCCCTCGTCATCAGTATGACTTGGAGTTTCTGTCTTCACTTTCTGTTTTCTGTTTTGTCCGTTTCAACCACATATTCTAATACAAGGGTGTTAAGTACTGTATCTTCAAGTAGCTACTCCTTCAATTATTGTGCGTAGTAAATGGGACTAACAGAATGTCCTGTGACCGTATTTACAACACCAACAGCAGCACTCCGTTTCACCTTGCCCTCTATGGAAAGTAAAAAAAATTCTAGTTGACAGAGTATCAATCAAAACTATGCCTATCCAATTCAGCGTATCCCCAACATATCGAGTAAATTTGACAGAATGGTTTTCGGAGCCACAATTGGAATCTGATTGGCATGCAAACAATCTTTGGCAAAGGTGCTCCGGAAAGTCTCAGCCTCTAAAATATTAAAGACAGCCACCGAAACTGTGGTCAATAGTCCGGGATCGTATCCCGAGGGTGACGCAATTGAATATATCTCATTTCGGAAGCTAATATATATTTGTAAAATCTCAGCAAATATTAGAACAAACATTTATCGATATCTATTTTCGCGGCACTGTCAATCGAAAGCATCTAGATCTTGTCTTCTATTTCAAATTTCCGCCAAGAAGATGTTCTAAATAAAGTACATAGTAAGTGGTATTATCGGTTGTAGTGGTCCTAAGTGTGAATTTTTTACGAAATAATTTAGGTTCTCACAGTAGTGGAGAGTGCACTTGGGCTGCAACTAACAAGGAAGCTACTTTTCATGTAACGATCAAATTGACCCTCTCTGGTTACACCGACCCTCTTGAATACAAGCATGTCCGAATCGTCGACAAATACAATTATGGGTATCCTCTAGAAATTTTTGGAACGATCTAACCATGCTCTTCCACGTTACCAGTCAAACCTCTAAACTATCGCCAACGTATAAGAAAGCAATTATTATCTAACAGAAGCCGACATATTCATGACAAGGTCATCTGAGTTCTTCGTCTCGAATGTTTTAGCCTGGCATGAATTTTACACATAAAAATGGTTCCTTGTGAGTCATTCCCAAGGATCGGACCCAAACCCGAAGGTACGAAGGTTGCCCTCATCGGACATTTTACAGAACACCAAAATTAACTGGTTTGAATTATGAATAGTATTTCACACTGCCCTTGCACTTTAAGTTGAATATGGATGATTCTTAAGTACTGCGCCTATGATACCAAGTACTTTTCCGTATCTTATCAGAGATAGAGAGATTGTACGAGATCTCTTGGAGATGAAGGGTGAATGTTGTGAACATGAAGTGAAAACACAGGCCAAGGTTAAAATACTGAACAACCAGAGCGATAAAAATTGGTTATTTTACGCTCCACAAAGTTTACTTATCGGACCGAACACTTCCCAACATTTTTTCTTCCCAGGGACAACGACAGAACAAAGACAAGCGTTATGACAAATGTCAACGTCGAGTTGCACTGCGGGTTGCCTCCAAATGACCTATGCAAATTCAACTGAACCGAGGATTGCAAAATTATTATGCACTTATTGCAGTAAAACCTGTCCATAAGACCAATTTCAACCGGTGACCATAGCCAGGTTTATGACAGGTCTTGATTTATTCAAATACAAAAGCATCGATTACATATATTAATTAGGATTCGCAAGTAGGGCTAGTCAAACCTCATCGCGGAGCAAAAATCTTCGTTAGACTTTCATTTGGTCTGGGTAAGGCCATCTAAGGCGGCAGGGAAAGGTCTTTGGAGGAAAACCTGCTTCGATGAGAAGAATCGTACTGTTATACACGTTACTGTCCGAACACCAGGTCAATGGAAAATGGTCTCTTACGGCATTTTTAACTTAAAAGGTCTCAGCCAGCTTCCAGAACCTACTATACGTAATGAGTATAACCTATTACAAATTTCAGAATTTGATGGACGGCCTTTTTGGCAAACCAAACTACAGAAAATTAAAAATTAGCGCTGCATAAACAAATGCGTAGCAAAATATTATATTTAGAATCAACAATCCGGTAAAATGTTAGGCCACCCAAAATTGACACCTTGAATGACGTCAAATGAAATCTGAGCCGGTCATTGTACCACACTTCGGCTTACTTACTTTCGCCATATAAGTACGCAAAAATCAAGAATTCAAAGTTGAAGTAGGATCATATTGCAAAATATTATTATTTACGACGACGGCTTCTCTACAATGTCTGGTCTGTATTTTGTATTGGTTGATGGTTCTATCCTCTTTCCAACCTGGTATTCGATATTGTTGGACAAAATGAAAGGAATATTTATCTCAAAGATCTTGGGTCCTTTGTAAGAAAATTACTTGAACTTAAACTTGATTTCTTGTGGAATATCAATAGAATCAATTTTCACTGATAGAAATAAACCACGAACCTAATTAGTTTCGAATAAAAATTTCTGATATTAATTGATTACCGTGCGGGGTTAAAGATTATGGTCCAATTCAGGTAATTAACCTTCGACATTTTTTATATAGTAACATAAATTGTGTGTGAGCGTTTTGTTTATGGTTTTGCTAGTCTATCTCGGTTTCATTTCAACTGATACGCTGTATTAATTTCCGACACGTCTCGGATTCTTTTCGTCAGACGAGATATGTTCCTAACAAAAATTTTACAAATTCTATCAAAATGCAGATCAAACGAGTCTTATTCCAAAGCAAGGTCATGATCAATGCGAACCAGGCATCTATTTTCACTACGTGTCCATACTTTTGGAAATAAAACGATTTTTGCAGACATTTAAATTCCAGAACCTTCGGGTCCCATATCAATAATCGTCTGTTTCTTAATTACCGTTGTTCGGAACTATTGTATTTTATATTGAGTGATAAGGCACCATCGAGTAATAATTAAATTTATACTACCCATAAATCCCCACCAGAGTGATGAATTGGGCTTAAACAGACAGAGGTTAGCACACTTTTGTTGTAAAGGTCGTATTGTAAGATAGAAAAGTCCCAACAATGAAATAATAATTTCAAGAAACCTGGCAGGGTGTATGTTTGAGGGGCAACAGATGAAGAAGAGAAAATTAGGGTTGGACGTTGCGTGTGGATTACAGGTGTGTGTCAGCTTAAGGTTCTTAAGGTTCGAGGAAATCCTCCCTTTTCCTTCCTCTCTGTCGGAACAAATAGAAATAAGAAAAGTTTCGTCTTATTTTTCAGACACTTTCAGAATTCAGTCCCCCTTTGGAATGACACGCTTTAAATGGCTTACTTCCAGCCTCATTCTTTCTGTTCCAGTTCAGAAAACTTCCAGACCACACCACATCATCCAGTTCCTTCCAAATAATCTACACTACACTTTCGTCAGTCTCACAAGGGAATGTACTCGATGTAAAATTTAAGATGCGAGTGTCTTGAAACTTCCATGAGTTTAGTATTTTTGGGTAAATATTTCTGGCGATGGAGTGGAACTTTATTTAAAAATTTCAAAGTTCGTTGTTTATACGTTGAGAGTTGGTTAGATTTTAATTTGATCAACTCATACAAGTAGAATAAAATGCAGTTGAAGGAACGATAGCCGTCCAGGAACTGAACGCTCACCGAATTTGATATATCGGTTCAATCTACTATTCGTGACCGGGCCATATGGATGAACAAATCTTGAAAATTGTAGTCCAATCTCAGTCATTTTCGTTCACTTCCCTTGTTAGTTACTCAAGGGCTAAAATCTTGAAATGAAGGTGTGAGGTACAAAAAAATAAGGGTACTAATATTATACAGGCTGTCATGGTTTGGCTGGTTGTCGTCGCCGTGCCGGCGGATTGCGGATGTTCCTCGAATGTGTTCTCCTCACGAAAGGAAGAAGAATCTCAGGATACCCTCGCATGCTTATCATTCATAAAAATATTATGTGTGGAATGAATTACGAGACGAAATCGAAATGAATGGAATTTTTAAATCATTCAAAACTAGAGTGAATTTGAATTTTACAGAAGGAAAATTGGGAATGAGGATTCTGCAAAACGGATTTTATGGTTTAATCCAATGTATGGCTGTATGGGTTTACTCCAGTCGAATTCGCGACCTTCGTAATGTATGAATAAATGGGGACATGGGACAATGGATTTGAATTTCGATACAGCTTGAACATTCGCAATAATGCACAGATAATGTCTGTCGTCTTTAAGCAGGTTACACTCAGCTGGCGATTTTCCCTCCTACCGGGGGTAACTCCTGTAGACCAAATGGAAAGCTGGCCTCTTCAAAACTAAGTGATAATGTTTGACATTATTCAAATCAAGCAGTTCATTTATTGTCCGATTCGGCCGTAACCCATACACACATGTTGGATCTTACACTTTAATGTTTGAGATTGTATTGCGATACTTTAGCTCTAGGTCATTGGTCAATTTTAACCTTTTAACATTAAATAGTTGGCTCATTAAGACCAGTCCCAGAATACATTTGAGAATGCAGTCAGTTTTTGTGTTTCTCTGGGTGTAATCAGAAAGCATGATCTCATGACCGGAAACTCAGAAATGGCTAGACCTAACCACCCTATTTGACCGGAAGATTTAACACCAGAAAAATCTCGTTTGACCTCTACAGGAAGTCACACCATTCTTTTACCTCTCTAAAATTTAGTGCCTGGGCCTACCCTATCTGGTGCCCTTCAAGTGCCATATGCCTTAGCCATATACCACCTGTTGTCCCTTAAGGTCCCGAAACACTGACTACTATACACACAGTGCTTGTACACGAAAAAAAATAATGAATGAACCTCAGTCTCGCACCGGTTCACGCATTGTCCCACACATCAAAATACTACGACTAATCACACTCATAAAATGCATGCAGATTGCAGGGAAGGGCCGGGTTGTACAGCTTTCTATAAAATCAACGACTGAGTACAACACAATTGTACCATAATTCCTGAGCAGTGGTCCATTTTTTTCAAATAGGTATGTAGTGGTGGTTAACGAATTCCCATGCAATGGACAGGATGGGATAAACCCTTCATTTTTGTTATAAGTATATTTTAAGCCCCTTGCTTCCTCCATTTCCTAAACAGAAGACAGAAGAGATCGGAAGTGTGGTTCCTGCGTCAGCACAGCAGCCCGTCCTTTGAAACCTCAAAATAATAATGAATGAAGCTCTCTTTTTCCTTTTTAAAAAAATACAAAGTTTCAATCAAGTGAAAATGTAGTCCGGAAAGTTGAGTCCACCCTCATTCTTAATTTTTTTTTTGTTAGGCGGGTACTCACATAAAATTTACAACTGCAAATACTACAGATTTTAACCGATACATTGTTACTCGTATTTACAAGGAATTTTTTTCCCCATGTAAAACTTAGATTTGGTTTTGGTCTGCAGATGAAATTATTTTCTAGCAAGTCAAAATTCTATCTCCGGACAAATCGATAATTCATAAGTGATTGCATGGTAGAACATACTATCTGCAGTGGTGATTGCCCTGCAGACGCAGATAGGATGTTTTTCTATTGGTGTGACCACTAATGTTTGAACTTGAGCCCATCTGCTTTTCATAAAAAGTGATTTCCTTGTGAGGAGTATGTATTTTTGATTTTAACTGACACATTGTTACCCAAACTCGTACCCGTACTTAGGAATGAATTGTACGAGTGAGTGACAGTGTGAATGACACACTTGGAGAGCAGAGGTTTGAGCGGATTTGTGAATTTTGGGGAAATCGATAATAATGGGAAATTGGTGGCGGGTTCGTTTTGGGATTATAGTCATTGTTCGACATAGACAGTCGTACATAATTTGTCAGCATAAATCCAGGTGGATTTTGAAGCTAAGATTATAAGACTACTGTTCAGTTGTTGCTGTACACCCTGTACAAAGGAAGAAAATTGTTTTTCTTCATCAGAATTCAGAATTTAGGGAAGATAATCCGCAGTTTGGATTTGGTTAAGTAGCTGACCTCTGGTTTGGTCACATTTCTGGTTGGGTTTATTGCATTTACTTCAGGTGTTCAGAGGTGTGTACGTACGCATCGTTGCCTGAGTTGAGCTGACACACGAAGCTGAAACCAGAAGTATCGGAAAAATTGCAATGCAACATTTCAATTGCATTGTTCCGAAATACATAACAAAAAGACGACAGAAAGGATCAAACTGATCCAAGTCACCGAAGAACCGTTTAACTCTTAGGTGCAGTTAAGAAGACAATTTATCACTGATAAATAAAGAGTCTAGAAAATAAATGGTTTCGGTATGGCACAGTGTGGGGATGTGCTGGTGTAACTACGGATTGGAAAGCCAAACTGAGTGTTGTCGTTAACCTGAGAACTTATCATGAATGACAAAACATATGGTGACCTGGTTGGTGGCCTTAACCTCAACCTTTGACTGCTAAACAGGTGGTGGTCTTAAATCTTTCGGCATAACCTCCGGTTTATTTACACACAATTTTATTTTCCTGATACGTGAAACCCGTTTATCATGCTTTCTATTCACGTCCAATCTAAGACTTATCTTTCAAACCTGCGCACATTCATTGACTTTCGCCAGTAATGCATTGTCAAACATCGTCGTGCTGAGCATTTTTGAAAGAAGATTTGTTATCTTTTAATTTCGCCAAATGAATGCACGCCAAGGACACGTTTAATACCAAAACGAAAATTTGACCCTGCTGTTCTTTTATAGATGGAATATTCTGTATAATTTATTCATCTAGCTAATGCAGAAAGTGATCAAATCCAGACTACTCGTATTGTTCGCGGCCGACGTTTATTTAAAGTTTTACGGTAATTCGTTAAATCTTTAATATAATTTTATATTATGGGAGTCCGATTATGAAATAGTTTCTTGGATATAACGAGATATCATTTGAGTGGTTCATATAATTTAAGTCACGTTCTCCGCATAATAGGAGATGTCAAAGTTCTAAATTAAATTAACACGGTTTCGCTTCACAAACACAAAAATAATTTGGGACTACGTTGGTCACGTTAATTCATTTTTCATATCATCATTATGAAACAAATTGTGTTGAATTCTGTATATCATAATATTTGCCGGTAATGCAGAGCAATTTTTTTTTATATAAACTCTACTTACTCCTGGTTTTTGTTATCAGCGTAGTCATCAATTTATCGTATTTTCAGAGGTGGTAAAATACTACTTCCAAATGGCAACGTCAGAGCAAAGCGCATTAGATTAGACAATACACATTATATGTTGTGGTCAGTATGGATTCTCAGGTCAAATGCACTGGACATTGTTTTGACGTCAGGATAGTCTTATTTTTTATTATTTCGTAGTAGTACTTGCCGCTAATCGCTACTCTGTGCAAAATTGATTAATAAATTGTCTACTTTTGAAGTCCGTTTGGAAATCCCAGATTTCAAATTAGACATTCCCCAGTTATGCTAAAAAATTACAATCCCAAGTAATACAGTATTGACAGAGTGCATTTGGCCTAAAATACACATGGGCTGCAACATACAACATACATAGTCCTACACATTGTTTTTATTCGCAATGCGAAGAGAGGAAATCCGCTCGTGTCTATTTACGTGCATTCAACATATAACAAAGGAGTTGGACAGAACTCTGTCATTTCGCGAAAAAAATTACTCGAGGACATGAGTTGCCGGACGACATACTTTGAAAATTATACGAATTTGAACTGAGGTATTTTTACACTCGTACAGGTACCGCATACAAACCGTAGCTGCGCAAATAATTAATTACGAAAACGAAACTGTTGGATGCGTGCATCACATTGTTCACTCAGAATTCACGTTACTTGAACTGGTCTGATTCTTCAAATTGAAAGTTCTGTGAACATTACGAAAATAATTCATAGATTTTTTCAAATCTTCAATGAAGCATTTTGAAACTTAAAAGTTAAATGAAGTACTATTTCATTAAAAGTTGAAAAATTAAAAATTGGCTTGGGAGTGTAAGAAACAATTGCGATCAGTTCGAACGAAGAAAACACATTTTCTACTTTCCCTTCTAGAATCCTTATTTCAGGTTTACCCTTAATCAGAACTCATAAAAGCAGTGAGGCTGCAAGAACTAGAAATGCGAAATAAAATTGAATTTGGAAATTATTTGTGCATTCAATTTCATTTTAACGTACTGAAATAATTAATCCATGACATCTCTATGTGATCTAATTTCTTCTGACCCTATTTACACGATGAAACGATAAAATTGTGACTTGTTTTTTTCATAGAAACTTAACAAATTCCTACAATGTGTCCTGGAGCACCATGATCTCACGAATATTTTTAACCTATTTCTCACTCATTAAAATTTTTGAGATGTTTTGTTCAAATGATCTCCGTATGATATAATAAGGATTTTGTTAGCTTGTATACGAATATGACCTTTTAATGTACCTCATGCAGAAGAAAAATTTCAGTGCATAGAAACTTCTTTAGAACTACCAGAACTTCCCTAGAGATTAAACCCTCAATATGGCCTTACCACCTCGTTCGTACAAATAATTCTACGAGAGTAGTTTTATGGAAGCCTGAGTTTTAGTCTTGGCCGCAACGAATGACATTGTAAGTGTGGAGAAAGCCGTGTACTTCCCAGGTGGGAAACTTCTAGTCAACCTCCCCATATATTTCAAAAATTATTTTCTAATATTCTTAAGCTATTACAGTGTGACTACTGTAACATTTTCTTAATAATTACGCGCTACTTTTACATTTTGTGCAGTCAAATTTTTGCTGGAAGGACACCAGACGGTGGAGACTCTGGAGACTGACTGGACTCCATTATGCCATTGATGATGGACATAACGACGCAGCAGTGCAGTGGCCGTCAGAACATAGGACAAATTACAAATTATGTGAATTTATGCTAAGAACAGCGTTATGTCTATGAGGATCACCCACTCGTGTCGACCAAATGATCACGATGAAAATAGTGGTGTCGTGTCGTCCAGCATTTTGATTATCCATTTCCTTACGCAATCATTTCACCCCGTACTAACTAACAAATGTATATCTCTCTCTATTACTCTTAATAGTTGGAAGGTTTTTACTACTACAGCACAAAAATGTTGACCTGACCCTTCTAGCCTCCTGCCCTCCGTCCATACGTACCTCACCCCATCTAAGTCATATATGTATACCTAATCCTGAAAATAAATGAACTTGTACATTTTGCAAGTTTTTCCCATGAAGAAAATAAATAAATAACACACATTTAGGATAAGCGACTTCTGGAATTACAAATTACGTAGAACTGAATCCATGCACGCGTTCAGGACGATGAAGATATGTAAAGGTACAATGTACAGAGATCACTTTTCACCCATAATCAATGTATAAATATAATTGATTGAACTTCTAATCTGCGTTCCTGAAAATAACTCCCTTTGGTTTTATCAAATTATTTGCAGAGGTAAACGCTTTTTGGCGGCAATTGGTCAGAAAAAGAAATTAAATGAATGCAATGCAAAGATGCATCGGATTCATATCCTGGATAATGTACTTTATATGTAGCGAATGCCGTTCAGAATCAGTAAATCTAATTTATTACTCCTTAAATAATCCCCTTCTATGGATCTAGTGTTGCACATATTTCTGAAATAACTGAGAACGAAAGGAATCGCGAATTCCAATGATTCATTATACATATTTGCACGTGATAGGGTGTCAAAATTGCATGGATTTGTCGAATTGATTTCAAGCATATTAGAATTCCAATCTTCAAGAATTGGTAATGTCTTGTGTTCAATTTTCTATTTTCTTTGTCGTTGGAGTTAAAATTTTGCAGAAGTTCTCTGGAACAAAATTTTCTTGAAATTATTATCACCCTATTCCTTTCTAGAAACCGTGACTTCAATAAATGCAAATGTCATAAATCTGCACTCTGCACGATTGGACTAGTAAACCTCAGACGATAAAATATGGATTTTCTGTAGATGCATGTATAAGAGTCGAACATAACCTGGTTTGACAGTATGGAGAGATACATGTAACCTTCCTATACTAGAAACGGTCACCATAATATCTGGTTATCCATTCTCCATCACTTATTTGCAAAATTGCACGACAAAAATGAATAAGAGACATTTTTCTTGAGAGAAAGGAATACTAGTCATTGTCATTGTGGATTTTTAGTTGGCTGTAATGTATTTAATACGGGGGAAGCCGAGCAGAGCATGAAGTACAAGTCCGACAAGGAATTAGCTTCAAAGCAAAAGTAACAAAGGTAAAAGTAAATAATATGGAGACTCAGAAAATATCGTGAGTTATTATGGTCTCGCCCTAAGTAAATACATGGTTGCTTTACTCACGTATTATACGGAAGAGAGATTTTGAGAATTATGGACGTAAGGTACAATTTATTGTTCGCAATCATGTCATCATGCTTACACTTCACAACACATCACGAAGATGTGTGTCTTTTTAGTGAGTCGGAAATATTTGTGTGAGGTTTAGTTTATTAAGTTCGACGAAAAGGACGTCAAGGCAAAGGAAAAGTCCTCAGAAGAAAATGAAACGCGCTGCGGCAATGATCAGTCATTTCCGGTCGCCTTCGTCATTCCAGGATTTTACCCTTCCTTCCAACATATGATTGGAATTTACTCAGGACATGACAAACGGTGGATGAACAAGTGGTCCCAAAAATAGGGATAGATTTTGTGTGGGAATTCAGGGTTGTGTACTGCTTCCATGGTCTTCTTTGTTTTTACGGAAACACAGAACCCATAAGTTTTCGGTCAGATAAGATTGTAGTAATATAAGAAACACAGCCAGATAAATATTTTATCAGATATTTAAGAATGTAAAATATCCTATCTGGTAAATTTGTTATTTATGCATTTCCTGTACTTTAGATTCAGTTGTTTTAACGAGTAACTAAAGCGAGTTAACTAAATATAGTTAATTCTCGGACCCTACGGTTTCACAAAAAATTCAAGTTTCTCTACTCAGATATCTGATCCTTATTAGATTTGTTCCAAGTTCAAGGCTAACATCGAATTAAATAAATCATATCTAATAAATTTAAAATTACTTGTGTTCTATCAGATTTCTGACGGATTTAACATAATTTTACCAGGTACTGGTTATTATTTGATGATCATCATTTAACATAATTCCAGATCAGCCGAGATAAAAATAGGCAGTGTTTACCCGTTTAGATCTCTTCTTTATCAACTTTGATTATTTCATACACATTATAATTAGTCGACATCCTCGCATTGAAGGTAATTTGCGACTCGCCCCACTAATGTTTGCAGATTGAATTACTAATTTTAGATTGGGAGTTATTAAACTTAAAACACAAATCGGATTCCAGTTAGCCAAACAATTCCTTTTACTTTCGTGTAGAGAGAACTTTCGTATATATTTGTGACACTGGAGTGAAATAATCATAGTGCAATATTTTGGTTTAACATGAGGAGTGGTTCCTTGTCATATGAACTCCGAAGAATGAATAGATTGAGTGGCTCCCTTGTGAAAAGATTTGACAGGAATGTTCGCTTTTAGAAAAAGTTATTCTGCAAGAAAGTGTATTGATTTTGATTCTATAAATTGTACAAACCTGGGATTGTTCCAAGCAGTATTGCGGACAATTATTTTCCAACTCTTGAATAAAGCTAAGATTTAAATGACCACTACTACTTCCCGTTCCGGGATGATTGAGCGTGACAACTTGTTGCTGTTGTTGTTGTTGCTGTTGCATATGAGTTTCTCCCAGACCTGAGACCCCGGCTGAGGGTGAGAGGAAACATGTGAGGAGTGTGAAAGTTATGTAACAAGAAATGTTCCAAGACATGTTATTATTATTCCTCATCAAGATAACAACACCCTGTTATCACTCCACTCAATCACACTTTCTCACTCAATTAATTAATTATTGTAATTGTCAATTATACTTATTGTTCGTAATCTCAACTGCAAGTCCATTATAAAGTCACAGGAGCCCCGTGATTCTGAATAAATATTGTCGGCAAACTTTCACTTTGGTTTTAGGGAATACTTTTCTCATCGCCGGCATTCATCTGTGTAATTAAGTCTTACTACATGTGCATGAGGTTTTAATTACTTTGACTCCTGTTTCCTGCCTTCCGTTATTCTTTGTTAAATTATGATTTATTTGGATCCCCCTCACGTCTACAACACCGCTACCACATTCTTCATGTGAATTTGTATTATTCCTTAGTAAGTAAAAATTCTTGTGGCACTTCAAGTCCGACGTTGAGGAAGATGTAAAAAGTTCCATGGGAATCGTGTCCCACCGGTATAGCATAGTGCGGAAATTGCATACATAAATTTCTCAATTTCTCAATTAATTTTTCATGTATATTATTACGGTGCTCCTTAATTGCTTCGTTCACTTAAGTCAATCTCATTCTTGTAATTGTGAACGCCGACAGGTAAGTTTTCTGGACAGAATATGTGCATGTAAGTGTTTGGAATTTGCTTGGAATGGATTTTGGGATTGTCGCTTTGGAATGTGAAGAGGTTCTGGAGACAAACGTGGCAAAGGCAATGGGAATGGCAAGTGGCAATAACAATGTTTCTTAAATTCCATTTAAGGAAATTCAACTTTTTTTTATACCTTGCGCATGCAGAAAACCCAAATAAAAAAATTCTAAGTAACAATGGAAAGTGTCATTTTTTGGGGTACACACTTCATGTACAAAATTCTAACCACTTTACTGGAGTACAGGAACAAGAGACCAACCGTTTCCGTAGGGTTCCAAACACTGACTGATGAATAAACTTGTTCATGGAATGAAATATCCCGAGATCCGTTCGTCCTTACTTCCTTTAAAGTTTTACATTATACAATTTTACACACATTGGAACCTCTAACTACTCATATATTTGGGCAACCCGATGGGTACCATGTACGTAAGTACAAAACAATACACTATGTATAAAAAATTCTACCTCGACCCTAGTTTACTACAACTGCTCGTCACGTCGTTCAAACACTCACGCCCATCATTGTGACCCTTTCCTCAATCCGTAAACTACATAAGTTACATGGGATTTTTCAAAGTTCATCTTTGTGTACTAAATTTGGCTACAATCGCAATGCAACCTCTAAAGGTATGTCCAATGCCTAACTTTTGAGTTTTGAGAGTTTTGACAGCGCAAATCCACTTTATTAGCAATTAGTGTCAATCCAGAACTGCAATTGTCTCAAATATTAAAGGCGTGAGTCAAACTTTTTTGCCCTTGGAATTTTATTTGCTACGCGATGGCGGGTCATGACGTCACGCCTTTGCATTTTCATTTCAGTTCCCGTAATTAATAACTTATAACACCGCTATGTAGCCAATTTGAGACAATCCCTAACTGGAGTAATTGAAGATTTAATTTTAACGGTAGAGAATCTAGAATTGTCCCATGAACCACAAGATGCCATTTTGTAAACTTCTTCGGGCTCGATCTTTCGGCTTGACATGGCATTCAGACAGAGATTTCCTATGCTACTATTGTTCTTTCCTATTACTAGGGTTTTCCTAGGCCAATTGGAAAGCAAATGCACATTTTTAAATAAATATACGCAGATATCTGACCATGTCGTATGGTGAGTGTCAATTAATGATTGAAAAAGACTGGACTAGCACCTTAACACTTTTGTTTTTATTGTGTGACCCGATTTTCATGTATGCTTTTACGTCCTACATGTACGTAATGAGATAAATCCAAACCCTTCAACTTGAACCGAAAAATTTACACCTGACACAGTCAATTTATTCTGTTCCGTAACAATGAATATCATCAGTCCTTACGAAGGAAGACAGGTAAAAAAGACCGACCGGAACTTGAATGAATTCATGCATAGCGTTTAGAGAAGAAGTAAAAAATGAGACCCTACAGGGTTTGTTTAAACGACCCAAAGAACACCAACACTTTAAGTGAAGAGAGTCAATAAATGGAAATGGAAGGAAGAAGGGGTAAAAACCAAACGGAATTCTCAACTCATGAATGACTAAAACAACAATGAAATGTTTGAAGGCACGCCGATCAGTGTGCGGTTGAACGTCTTGCGGCGACTACGAGATCATTCAGACAAACCAAGCCGAGTCCTTATGTAGGCGACTAAATGACATCTATTTGGAATACATTCATTCATTATTACAAAGAATGAATAATGGAACATACAATATATCCTTTCATTTTCTTTGACTTTTAATTTTATGCAACGACAGAATTCACGTTATGCCTTGTGTTTAAACTCCTGCCGTCTCTGGAATCCCAGATCAATTAAATGATAATGTATTCCGTTCATTTCACTTCTGGTAAAGAACGATCTTTCTTCCTATTATCCATTATGGAAGAAACACGTCACAGACAATACTTTTTCGGATCCGGTAGAGTTTGGACACAAGAACTGCTCATTATCGATAGGCTACAAAATGTATTTTTCTCTGCATAATGTATGCGTGATTCCGCAAAATGAAATAACCTAATAGAAGAATTCTAACGTCTGTACATTACGGAGTGTATTGTCATTGTCTGGCGATGCCTCATCACTCGAAATTAGTGTTGTTTTTAACTAGTACCGTAGTATTAAGTTTCTGTGATGTGTAATATATTTTGCACAATTTCCCATTTCTGGGTCCTTGGATTCTGAATAAAAAAGAACAAATAAAGTGAATCTCATTTCTTTTGAAAACAGTGATCAACTGTAAAAAGAAATATGAACCTTCTGATAAATGAGTTGAATCTGTTGTACGTTTAATTTTTTCATCCATCAATAATACTAATTTGTTAAAACAGTGTGACGTTTGGTTGAACTAGTTCCTTCAGAAGGACCACTCCTTCATTACTGCCAAAATTCTCCACTCCCAATGTTGGGCAAAATTGACTGTACAATCAGTCTTCCCGTTCATTCAATAAAATCTAATTGTCCACTTCAAATTTTCAGAAGTCGTGGGATTTAAAATTACTATCTCTGCAAACTATTTGAGCGAAAATCCTTCCTATTCTGGGAATCTAGATAATGTCGGTAGATCGCTGATGAATGAATGGAATGAATGAAAAGCAGGAACATAGAACAAGAGGGATAGAACGGAAATGGCCAAAAATTGGGCAGGAAATTGTTCAGCCTCATTATTCTATCCAACACAAGAGAGCAACAATGTGGAGTGTATTACGTAACCCAATGCAGCATGTCCACTTAATCTTCTACTACTGGGATTGGGATGAAGCTTTTACCCTATTTACGGGAAGCGTGAGTAAATATTACCATTCACAAAACTGAATAAAATGGTGGAGTCGGAATTAGGAATCCAAGAATTCAGCTCCTTGTTTTTCGAATCCGTGCAATGATTAAGATTACG
>JAQGCA010001156.1:0-19338 GCA_034698945.1 Protaphorura quadriocellata
CACACACACAAATTGTGTTTGTGTCACGCTTTAGCGCGGATAAAATTCTGATTTCGACGCCAAGATTTATTTTCTTTCACTTCAGTCCAGATGAAAATTAAAAATTAAAGTTTTATTAATTGTAATTGATCTGCGTTCTGAAACTGAAACTGCGTTCATTCCACATTCGAATTGGTTACTAGAGCATGAAGAGGTCACAGCTGAGTGATGGAAATTGAGATTTAGAGGTATTTCCGGTTTGTTGATAGGTACAGACTCACCTTACTAGGATTTGTTGACCCATCTTGCCAAATTCTAGTTGAATGAATATATCTGTATACACATCCGGTTCAAGACATGATATAATCCAATAATTTAATTGCGACAAAATTTCATCTCAAAATCGAAGGTGATCTATTTCCAATCATTGAATTACAATATAATATATTGTGTAATTTTAAATAATATGTATTCATCGTAAAATATTAATACAGTGTTATGTTGTTCCCGTTTCCGTTTTCAAAAAGTCTTCGTCGCAGCTTGGTTGGACATCCAGATATTAATTCGGATCGGAAGCCCTCGGATCGTAAGAACAATGTTGCCAATGATTAGAGTGATGTTGGTCGCAATAATAGTCATGTAATAGGAAAAACTTCCAATGGTGCCAGTCTCTGAAGGCTTCTGTGGTTTTTGTGTTCCAGTTATTTCGGGTGCAATTGATGTTGTAACCATCTCGGCAGGAGCGAGTTGTTTTTCAGTGATAGTGTCGTTGATTAAGGTGACGCGTTGTGCCATTTTAGGTACTTGTAATAATTCACCATCAATCTTCCTGATAATGATCGCAATTGTCAGCATGGATAAGACGAAAACCCCACAGATTCCGAGGGTCCAGAAGAATGCTTCCCAATTCGATGACTTTCCGCTGTGAGCTACTGTAGCCCTGGCTTTTATTTTGTCTTTTGTTTTCGGCACTCCGTTCTCCAACTTGCTAATATTGATTTTAAATGTCATTGTAGATGTGGACCTGTTTTTTTAATAGTTGAATTTAGCTTGAATGTGTTGTCCCTTCGTCAGCCCAAACAGAAATGACGAATGAACGAATTCACCCTTACTCTTAAGTTAGAACTTCGTTTCTGTAAGGCAATAAAATCGTAAGGGTGGTTCATAACTATTTGGTTTGTGCTGGTACGTATTAGAGTACCCTAGGTCATATGAAACTCGGAAGCTAGTACTTTCAATCTCAAGGTCAGTCGTTTCGAAAATCCAAAACATTTTCATGATTTATATGAAATATGCATTCTACCTAAGTCTGACCCTCAGCAAAGCGAAATAGTGTTGGGGTACCTCAAACCCCATTTCAACTGACTGATGAACTCCGAATAAAAGCCAACAATTTTACTGACCAATGATCAGTATTTTATTTATTTTATTTTAGAATAATTTGAATACAGATTTGCAGTTCTTATCAGTTAAAGCCAAGATTATCCTTTCTTAAGCAACTCCGGCTGCAATTGTCGCTGCATCGGCCCGTCCTTCAACCATCTGGATAAACAGATCCCTTATTTCTGCTTGACCTTCCAGCATATTATGGATGCCATAGATAATGAGCCCGAATGCGAAAAACAATGCTACGAATTTCAACATCAGATTCACGAAATGAATGTAATGATTCCCAACCGACGACATCCTGCTTTGACGAGCTTCAGGAACGTCTTCGCAAATCACCAACCAAAGCTTCGGATTTGGCTCTGCACCAATACTCGTCCAGTTGTCATCCTTCGGCACCTTCGGTTTGTCTGATCCCTGGACTTTTAGAACAATATTCAGTTCTTTGGATCCGCTCCATTTCGCCTCGAGCTGTCCTGTCTTGTTCGTAATCTCCGTTGCGTATTCCGTAAACTCAACCATTTCTGGTTGGTAAACCTTCGTCTGAGCTTTGGGCTGAATTCTGGAGGAGTATCTCTTGAGAACCTTTCTGTCCAAGTCTAGAATCTGGACAAATCTTGGAAGTACAATTTTGTTTCTTTTAAACCCTCCGGAACAATGGAAGTAGTTAAATTCGAAAGTTGTTTTTCTGTTAGCAATAAATTCCAGGCTTCACGAAAGTGAAACCGACTAGTGCACTTGACGTAACTTTCTAATTTTGACAATTTGTACAATCGTCTAACAATGCTTCATCGGACTTGGATTTCTGGACCTGGTGCAGAAAATTTTAAGCACTTATTGTTATCCTTTAATGAAGAAGGACCACCACCATGCGCAGCCCAGCCTTCGTCAATATCGATTAAAGTTGCACTAATAGCGTGCATAAAAATATTTCGTACCTCAGTTATTAGTTCAAGGCTGGAACACTGAAAGTATAAGTGAAATTCAGAATCTCACTTTCTAAAACATTTTCAAATGCCAAAACTTATTTATACTAAACCATGTGTATTTGAATTCAAAAATGGATGTGCGGTCAGGAAAAGTATTTATTTATAGATTCCAAAAAAAAGGTTTAAACATCAATGCCATACCGTAAATGATTGATTAGAAGTCTCAACTCGAACACAATCCTTTCCTGAAATAAAATCCGGGCCATGGGAGGATTATTCCTCAAGCGGGTAAGCGCGCGCGTAATTCGCATAATCAATCGCTCGATTAGAAGCGAGGGTCACGAGGGGTCGGTTGAATTATTTTTTGAGTATAAGTTGTAGAGCGCTATGCTTATTGGCGTTCGCTGAAGCTAAAGAATTTCCCTTAAAATTACAAGGTCCAAAATTCCCGGCCCGACTGAGAAGTTCCTACAGAAGTTCCTACAGTATCTGATTACGTTGTGGTACCACAGCACTTGTTTGATCAACTACTATATTTGGAAATATAATTTCAGCTTTATACTACTGAATTAATAGGCCACCTGTATCACAAGACCACATTTTGGTCGTGTGCGGACTTCTTCATTCTAAATTCTGGCTCACGGGTAGAATAGATAGACAATAATATCTTTAATCTCGGTGGGAAATCGTAAAATCGAGCAGTTCAACAAAAAGTTGACTATATAAAAGATATACATTATAATAAAATATAGAATGGCTGCTTTCACTCAGGTAAAATTTTCAGGATTATCTGGTGTAAACAAGCGGACAGCACTTGATAGCAAGAATGAGTTAAAATCCTCGAAATCATTCGATAAAATATATAGACATTACCAAACACCAAATAGGAATATAAACATGAATAACTGGAGTTCCAAAAGATGTAATTGAAATAACAACTGATGTCCTTATTTTAGGACATGAGAACAATTTAGTCATAAATTAAATCGATCTATCTGTTTCACATTAGTGATAATTATGCATATCACATATTTGATTCGAATAATTATAAGAATACCACAAAACCAGAGATTTAAATTTTCAATAAACCGTACATCTTTTATTAACACGTTGACATTGTTATTGGATTAGACATTTTGACGTTGATAATCGAATTCTTAGTAGTTGTTACTTGTTGCACGTAGAAATGATATGAATAAGATCGCTTCATTTCTGCAACGTATCACTGGGTTATTGCATCTCGCTGTCCAAAATACAAAAAATAGAATAAGCATTTAATTTAACTCAGCCAGTTGTTTCGGGTTTATGTACATATGATTGTTACAATCCCTAATTGTTTCTTCTTTCACATGTCATTCTCCATAAACCATACATTATAAATTATTTTAATGATGTGTCAGGAAGAAAATAAAAAAATAAATGTAAATAAAATTTAATAATACATTTGAACACGAACTGAGAACTATCGGAATAGCGATGGCAGCTCAGATCAGACTACAGCTCTAATACAAATTCCGTGAAAAATAGATGAAACCAGTGTCAAAATGTAGATAATTCTTCGGGGCTTCATACCTGACCATAAAAAGTACCTTCACGTACGGCTTTGTATTGACGAACATCTATATGCAGCTCTCTGATTTGAAATAAGCGTCAAAATAAATAAATAAATAAATAAATAAATAGGAGGTTAAGAGTCCGAATTCTAATAATTTTATTATAGCAGTCGCTTGAAGTTAGAAACAGATAAAAAAAACACACACACGAATATTTCGAAAATTTCAAACTTATAATTTTTGTTAACAATTCAGAACTGTGAAAGAGACGGTCTGGAATAAGAGAAGCACTTCAAATCTCAAAGGGTATAGAATGTATATCTCGTCTACTTGTTTTAAGATAGAAATAGTACAAGCTGTAGCTACAAAGCATATAATTGAATAGCCTTTTTAGTACGGCTCATACAGCATGGGCACGTTTTACAAAACAATCATGTAAAATGCAAATACATGCAATTATTTCTTATTACACAGGTCAGGGTCGTGTCAGATTTGTACCTGGGCTGAGATTAGGTCAAGATTGGAACACCGCCACAAAGGTTCCTTCCTCTGTAACCCAGGAGCACGTCCAATAATGTTAAGGTAAGCACTGAAGGTCAGCACAAGAAAACGTGAATTCTTCGCCATATCGATGCACGAATGAGATGTAAATTGGAGATGATCTTATATATTGATTTGTATTTAATTTGAAATCCACAAGGAAGCCACTCTTCGTGTGAAAGTCCGATACGGCTAAAATGTTCCGTACCAAATTAATAGGCGTTTTTGAAATCAGACATTTACTTACATAGTTGACGTTGTGCGATAAAGCCTTAAATCATTGATCTCAATTTGAATAACTTGTAGAAAAAATACAGAAACGCAGAACAAATCCTTGAGAATATGTACATATGGCTCATCAAGATTAAACTTGGGTGAGTGGATGCCCAACTAATGACGTGTCTAATTTGACAGCAGTAATAGCACACGACAATTAGAATGTGCTGTATGATTGGTACAAAAACTGGATGACAATTCGCGATCACTCCCTCATTCATTTCCTTCACTCTCACGACAATGACTTGTCAATTTAATTTGTTAATTCGATTGGAAACAGACAATGCAAAAGTACGAGGGTACTCATCTAATGCATGGTTGAAGTCGGAATAACTTTTTACTCGTATGTAAATCCGTAGAAACTTCGACACAAATTATTTTTTAATTTCATTATGTCTGGAGTACGATTCCCTCGAACCGACAATCTCTTGTTGTTACTTCAGTGAGGTTTGTCGTCACTGTTAGGGCTTCCTCCTCTGGTAAAATAGAAGTCAGTTTAATCTCTGCAAAGAAATCTGTGAAATCTCTCGCTACCCTACAAAATGTAAATTTTAAATTAAATACGCACTAATTAGGCGACCCCTCAATAAATTTATGTGCTATATAAAGTGTGTGAACCAATTTAATAATTGACTACTTATATAAGAGTAAGACAAAATGCCGAGATAATTTTCTCACTCAATTATTAAAAATGTTCGACACGATTTCTTTCATTCGGGCAAAAATACCCAACCTATTTTTGTGGCATACTCGTAATTGCAATTTCGTGTCTAGATTTATTGATAAAATGAGGTGTATAACTGGGACCGCACGCACAATTGCAAAACGCTGTAAAATCCTAATTTATCAATCTCGCTCTGAATGTTGAAATTGTGCATAATGAGTGCAAACAAACGACAGAACACCGCTCACTCTTACTTGATATTCGAAAATCTATTGTTTACTATTTTGTATACCTGGTTTACGAGAGACTATACGAATTTCTATTAACTCAGGAAACATTAACCTCCAGAATTGTATGCTGTACAGGTGTTGGACCTTCTTGAGTATAACATAAGAAACTTGATATAAAAATAGCCCGAATTTAATTTGCCTGGAAAAATACCCAAGTATGGTGTCACCGAGGTCTCTTTTAATCTCACATGTTGTGATTCAGGTAATGCTAAACATTTCCTGCAATTTTTACATATGAACCTGTGAAAGTAATCTATCCAGGAATATGACCTTATTTTTAGCACCGAATTCAAAGAACGCCAGTATAAGAGATATTCCGCATGGTTGTACCATTTCGTAATATATAAAATGTATATCTCACGTTCTAGAAACTCCTCCAGGCTTTACAGCAGGAATGAAATGTTGCTTAAACGAAATCTGAACAAATATTTTTAGAAGATGATGGTTAAGGTAATCCGTAATTTAATTTCACGAATCTGCTTGAAAGAAATAAAAATAGACAGATGAATTGTCGGATGGCTTCCATCCAAGTTTGATATTTAATCCGTGATTTGTCGTATTCGTGAATGGTGTTAAAAGTTAATGCAATGCACAAAATGTTAAAGCGCAATTGACTGTCGAGTGGGACCGCTTGGTAGAACCCCAAGTGAACGGCCAACTCCAACCCTCCCGTTCATGAAGGTGTCGAATCTGGGGGGAACTTTGTCCAAAGTTACACGCACTGCGCAGAATTTTGCGATTTAAGAGCTTTCATTGGCTGTGACCGCCGCCATCGTCAGGGGTTGGGGGTTTTGGGAGCAACGATGTAAAGAGCGTCGTTATATTTAATGCGCTGGAGAAAGTGAGTTGAAAGAAAAATGTAGCTGTTTTTCTCCTGGCTACCTAATTCAACGTAAGGGTGTTAGTTTATGTTCTAGAATGTAATGTCCGAAATGTAAGGAAATCAATGAGTAGACACATTCAAAAAACTGGATTTTTTAGCTACACCATGAATCAAGTTTAATTTAATACATTTATTAATTGACATCTATAAGGTATGTTCGAACGTTTCAGCATATAAATTTCTGAAGGTATTGATTTACTTTCTTTTTATCCCGGAGAAGGCATTAGGAGTAAGGAACACACTCCAGTAAAGACTGACCTCTATTGGGAACCATCAGAACCTACATCCATTGTCATTGTCACTTCCAGGGAATCGAACCCTTTCCACAGCGAAATGGTATTGAGCTGCCTACCATAACTCTAACACGAACTGGCTTCTTTATTTTGGTACTAATATTACAACCGAACACATAATATTTTGGACACTATTTCTTTCATCAACTATTGGTAAACAATGTAATTATATATATTTATATCAATTTTTATTTTTAATTCATCAAATCATATGACATTTATGTAGAAGTGCGTAATTCTGTATGTGAAGTGAACGGACAAACAGGTATAAAAATAAATGAAAGCTATTTGGAGCATTCGTGTCCATTCCATCGCAATCGTATCCTATTACTTTATTACATTTTTTGCAGATTAGTTTGTGCAAATTTTTTTCAGCAAACTAATTCAGTTTTATTCAATTCCATGTCCTGTTCAATTCCCATATTTAGTCGTACTCGGTAAGCCGGTAACAAATACACGACAACTTATGAAAGGTGTGTATGTGGGAGGAAAGGTAAATAATTTGCAAAAATCTTGGGGCAAGAAAAATCTGACTTTACTTTTACTTTTCTTATAAGGAGGAAAGTGGTGCATAATGTTTACCTGTAATTGACGGAGGTATGTACGTGAGTTTGTGTTGTATCTCAACATGTGTAAGATAATGCAGGGAAGTGCATCGCAACAGTTGTAATATTAATAGTAGACAATAACTTGGAATCTCAGTCATTCAGTCATTCAGTCAGAATCCGTTTGGTTCAGTTCCACAAATTTACAAATTGATTTAATTTGAGTGTGGTGAAAATTAAGTGGCTAATTTAATCCTGAAATTTTGAAGAAGGGAAATTAAAATTTATGTGTGTTTTGTTTCAAACTTTTTTTCCGGATCCATGAATTGTTGTGCAGAACTCAACACGTAGAAATGAGACTTTGAATGAAATCATGAGTGCAGATTTTATTTGGCTGGTTTTTGGATAAACGGATTTTGAGGAACAAAAGACTGAAAACCTGAACAGGATTTGTATATTGTGAACCAGTGCATTTAATCTTTAATTTCCAAATTGAGAATGAAGACTTTTACTCCTTACTCGTTGGTAAGAGTGAACTAGATATCATTTCCTAATGAGAGATTTACAGAAGTCCATTTTAGATTTGTTAATTCTAAATTTCAATTTGTATTTTTTATTTTTGTCATACTCTTTGTTCATCTCTGCTCTAGTTCATATTAAATCCAAAAAATGACGAATACAATTTTACTACAGAGGTTGGGATTCATAGTTGTCTTGCTTTAGGGTCTGTTTTATGGTAATTATTTAGCACAATACAACTATTATTAATTTCGTCAAATTATTTTAGATTCAGTTTCTCATACGCAAAATTTTGCAGTTATATGCGTGGATTAAGTTTCGTATAAGAAAGCAGATAATCTCTATCTGCTTGACTCGTAATTTGATTCCGCCTTGGATATCTTTGTTTTAATTGATTTGCTCGAAAAGTTGAGTTAAAATTTATCAACATCAGATTTTTTTTGCATTGACCCAGTGAAAACAATTTATTTTTTAATGTATTGAGTCGAACATTCGCAAATTCTTTCATCAAAAGGTACTCATAATAATTCTGAAACTTGTCACTATATCTCGATTAATATTCTTTAGGCACAGTTTACAAGCAGTTTCATTGCAGTTCAGGTATTCGTAATCTTTATTTCCGCTCTAACTTTAAATAAGACATCCTCCGTAGCCAATTTTTTTTATTAGGTGCGTTTGTCCAATTATATTTGAGGTGTCGGGGTTTTCATTTAGTCAATACATTATGCAATAGAATAGTCTTCGATCAGAACAGTTAATCCATATAAGATGTCAGATAGTGGATCTATTCGGATAAAATTGGTATCAATTTGTTCAGACTATGGTCGGATTCGGGTGAACTTTATCAATTTTCACTTTACATTGAATTCAAAATTTCTAACCCCATCCGTTGTAAAGAAATCGAATTTAAAAGAAAAAAATATGTAGCCAATTTTGTTGTAATTCTGGCGCACCTCTCCTAGCACGTCAGATAAGGAACACAGATTTCGGAATTAACTTGAATCACGTAAAACTATCATAATTTTTATTTTTTCCCAATTTCTACAGAGTACGTCAGCCTTAACCGCATTTCTGCTTGGGGCCATCCTTCTGTGTGAAATTTCGTACTCTACAACGTTGGCTGGCACAATTTATACTTCCAGTATACCCCACCAATGGCATTATAACCGTGTCAAGCGGCAGCTATATCGGGAAGAAATTCCTCATCATCGACCCCTGACTGGAAATATTTATGCTGAACATCACGGGTTCCCTCACCCGGGTAGATGGCACGCAAATCCCCAAGGAATCCTCGCCCCAAACCCGAATTCTGGACACCATTTTGATGATCCGAACGTGATCATCACTGATGATGATTTTAATCGATATGGGTCAACTCTCCAGCATTTAGATAACCAGAATCATTATCACCAATTGGGTGGAGCACACCCACCGGCCCCCGCATTACCTTTGCAGCACCCACCCCCACTCCCACAAGCGTTTGGCCAAGGTCAAGGTTATGGCAATGGAGTCCCATTACACCCACATCCCCGAAAACGACGTCCAATTAAAATTTTAGTGCATCATCAAGTACATCCGTCGAAACCCCTTGTCCAAAGTTACCCCGTTGAATATGGGAAGCTTATTCCAATAGAGGGCGGCGGCGGCGGTGGTGGTGCCGAAGTACCCGTTATCCCAATCATAGCAGCTCATCATCATCAAAATTTGATCAATAATCAGCATGAATCCCCAGCTTTGTCCTATGCTCAAGAATATAAAAATATTGCAAATGATCATGACCAAAAAGCTGGTCTTCCACTTTTAAAAGTGAAAAGTTTATTTCATCGACTTAAACTTCCTTATGGATTCGCTAATAAGTTCTCGAACGTAGGGCAAGTCCCAATTTTGAAGACTGTTTTTCCAATCCGCTATGGTGCACATGATGATCGAGGGAAGAATGGAGCATTTTCTTGGTCCGTTGCTTACTAAGTAAGAATATTCGACATCAAAGAGTGAACTTTTTTTTTGTAAGTGACTGTGTGGACATTCTGTTTTCTATTTTATAGTCAAGTTCCTTAATGTTAGGTTAGGTTAGCCTGGAGAAGACTCCCATACCAGAATAAATTAAGATGTGACGGTAACATACAAAATGTTAATGTCAACATAGTCACTATCAATTTTCTTCTATTTCGCCAAACAATGTTACAAATCAAACAAAATGAATTAAATATAAACAGAGTAAAGTGGAAATTTTCAATTTGCGTTAGAATTGCGTGAATTGTTGTGAAAACTGTTGGTGGGCTAATCTTTGAGGAAATGCATTGAATTACTCCACATGATTGTTTGGATCCTCAGAAAGAAGTACGGAAGGATGCAATTCTCAATTGGATTTGGTTTAGTAAAAGTGTGAAAACCGTCCGCCGCGTCGGGTACCTAATGTATGAATGTTTCCAATTGCTCTGCATTACCTTGCAAATTTTATACGCCCCAAATTCTTGCCGACTTGTCATCGTAGTCGTGCTTGTGTTCCTCTTAATTTCAATTTCACCGACTTTGAAATTTGTTAGGATTATTTATATTTTTATTTATACACACTTTCCATTTCCTTTTCGTAATCCAAAGCCAAACCACACGCTATGCAACAACGCAACGTGAGATGTAAAGAATCAACTAAAGGTGAACAAACTGCGGTCCACGGTTAGTGTTCAAGTCAAAGCTAATGGCAATGGTAATGGTGGTTGGCAATTAATTTAAGTACTTTAATTAGATTATCACACTGTGACTTGTCGCAAAGCTTCTTCATTTTCATTCTTTGCCCGATTTCTTACTTTCTGGGGAAGTTTCACTCTTAATAAAGTGCAGTTATGACGTCTAGACAATTTTTTCTCTCCTTTCTCTGAATAAATGCATTTCATGCATTAATTTGGCTATAATTCCACAATTTCTTTTAAAAAATCGGATAATTTTTGTGTTCTCTTATTATAAGTCTCAAGCATTTCTTACTGGGCCGACAATCCAAATGTCTTTTCGTTTCGACTAAATAAGGCCTACAGAAAGTCATAAGTGGCGATTCCATACGGGGTCATGACCTGCAAATCTTTTGCTATAAAGCCCGTATTGGTATAACTCAATACTACTGACACAGAAATTGCAGATAAACCTACAAATTGGTGACTGGTACTAATTTTCAGATCATGCTGCATGTAATGTTGAGCTTTCGCAAAGCAGGACCTCTTGCAGAAAATCGACAAATCATTTCTGCCATGTGGAATTGCTACTTTAATGTTCATAAACCAATATATCTATATCCCCCCGTTGATTCTAAACAAAAATAGCAATAACGCCCCTTTTTGTGGTTAACACGCGTATCCCGAAATTTTATTTTGTTCGCTGTAACATATATTATTTTATATTTCCTTATTGTTGCTTTCTTATTTAATACAGGATTTTATTTCATGGTTAATTAAGGATTTATAAAAGTACACAGATTATTACTTAGACTTGGTGGGATTTAACTTGATACTTGACCTTGTCTGTTGTTCATTCATTTTCTTTTATGGATTATTATGGGATTTAACATAGGGAGGAGTGCACACGGTAGTCCGAGTTTATTCTTATTACATCGCATCGCATTTTCATCATTATTGTTGCGAACAAATACACGCAAATCTGATTGTTTAACATGGGATTATATGGGGAAACAATGGAATGCACGAAATGGGAATCGTCTGGTCATGCACAAGGAAGGCACGAAATCAAAAGCGTACGTACGTGCAAACGATGCTAGGGTGCGATTGTAAATTGTAAATTGCAAAAATGAAGTGGATCGGACGAGAGGGTTAAATTGATGTTAGAATTTTTTTGTAGCACTTGACACGCACGTCGTGTCATGTCATTCAGACTGACATGCCGAAAGTAATTTTACCTTGGAAGCGCGTCATTAGATTAATTAATAGATCCAATTCAGTGTGATATCGTTGTTACTTGTACTCTTTAGTGTTTTATTTAAACTAATAATCATAGTACGAGTCACATTCAGTCTGAGAAGAAACTTCACGATTTCAATCTTACCTTGGTACCCCCGACCGCCCTTTTTTGCTTTGATAGAAGGATTCCGAATTGTAATTTTGCCAAGATGATTTCTGTCTTATTGAAAACTATATTCACTTGGATGAATCATCATAAAATCACATGTCGGGCTGAAATGGGAAGGTAAGGTAAGAGTTGAGAGCAGCAAACGAACCCTTGATATTTAACCATTCAGAATTAGTAATTTCAAATGTCCTGGTCACAAATACAAATGTTTCGATGGCATATAAAATTATTTGGCCAAATGCAAACGGTTTCCCAATAATTTAAGTCATTCAATGCGGCACAATTATTTTCAAGACTTTATTTGCAAATAATTGACTGAATTTAAAATATAATACAATACATACATTTTTGCGTGGTAATCTTAATAAATCTATATTTATATTGTGTCCATTATGTGTCGAAACAAAACCTAGTATGAAACTTTGACATGATATTTAGTGTACGTTATATTTGCCAACATGCCAAATTGGCTCAACTTAACCTTTCAGGTTAGAGATAATTGTACTCCAATTTACAAGGGTGAGAGATGATGTTCACCCTTGCTATGAATTAGTACGCTTATTGTACTGTACTGTGAGAAATAATATGATGTTCATAGGAAGATCTAATAATAAAATACACTGGTGATTTTATAGTTTTATACATTTTCTTATTACAAGTCTGTATGTTTTGTTGATAGTTTTATAATTTTTGTATAACAGTGTATTATATTTGCTGGAATAAACTTATACGAATGAATTATCAAACGAGCGAGTAAACAATTTTATTTTAGGATTCACGCAGGTAACTTATATAGAAACTTTGGGTATGTTCCTGACAGAATTGGACTATTCAGCAGGCAGAAACAACTTTTATACAAAATCGGTGTCTGTGTTCTGACGCGGTATCTCCGGAAGTAGAAAAATATATTCTGTAAATTTCCTATGAGATTGTGTTGTTGTAATGGTAAAGAAAAGAGGAAATTCAGTATCAGAGTTGTGGAGTTGTCCATAGAATTGTACAGGTTGGCACTGGACAAGTAATAAAACGCCGAGTTGATTTTTCAGAATTATACATTTTTAAAAAAAATTTATTACAGATCGTAGTATGGTATGTCAGGATGTTATTGTAAGCAACATCCTTTAAGTTAAGCAAGTTAGCTTACGTAATTATATTATGTGCATTGACCGCACATAGGATGTTTGTCTTATCCTTCATTCCAATTAACTTGCTGACTCTAATTAGTCATGCATACTTTATTCATACATTAGGTTACTATATAAACCATTGACAGTAATTGAATAAACCAGACTAGGATGATCAGTCCAGATCATCTCTAGATTTCAGTACGAACATGGACTGGAGTATTGATGTTCATTAAACACCCTAACCAAATACCCGCTCACTATGCCCATAATAATTGCATCTTACTGTACATATGGATGCATATTTCGAGATTTTGAGAAAATAAATTGACCCAAAAAAGATACTGGAAGAGATCGCGAACGTTTCCATGTAGTAATATTGCTACAACTCACGAGTTGACTGTACGCTAAGTAAAATTTTCTTCAAATGTATATCTCATATTTATACTGGGCATTTGATACAGATACGGTAGTATGCCGATAAATGCTATGATTTTCAATTCACCTGTGCATGCATGGCCAGTGAGTTTTGGGTCACATAAGATTCTGGGTGTCTTCACGTTCTGGTGTGCGCATTCTTGGGTCAGTTGACCTTGACACAAAATTACCTCTGCATTAAAAACTTGTTGGAAAGGTCAAGTTGCAAAATACCAGCCAAATCTGAAGGAACAAAATATTTTCCCAAAATTTGTGTGCTGTATTTCTCATTGGCCATATCGCTGGTTAGCCGCAGTGTACATACAGAAAACCAATTTAATTAACCTCGTCCTTGTCCAAGGATATAGAAGATTTGCTGAAATGTTTTGCTATTAATGTGAACTCCTCACGATTTTACGTTCTAAAAACACAACTTTTCCCAAAAATGTGTTAAATACGACTATCAAATTATTGCATAGTAAATATAGGAAAAGGAAATCAACGTACTCTGCGTGTGGGCAGGGGAAGGAATGTGATAACCGCAATGTTTTTAAGATGTTTATTTAAAAGTGAAACTGCAACAATGTCAACAATGGATTTTGATGACAAGTGTACAAAAAAATAAATACATACATTTGACTGACCCACTCGCACTCCTTTGACATGCAATTCTTGTTGTATGCCGTAACATCCGCTTTCGTTAGTTAATACGAGAAAAAATTGTAATGAATGCTGAAATAATATTTAAATACTGTCACTGGTACTCCCGTTTTTCTATTTTAATTACGTATATCTATTTCATCTGACAAAAAGACAAACAAAGTGAAGGCGAAACTCATCAAAAGAATTCATAAGACTTGGCTAAAGAAAAATCCTTGCGTGCAAGTCCGTTTATTTCCCAGATGTGATGAATTAAACTGATTAGATTAAAATGCAGACAGGCAGGCCTAAGAATTATGATTACGGATGGGTCTGTCGTTTCTTCATCGAAACCTGATTAATGGTGAAGATAATTCTTTCGCATCATAAAAGCAGATGATAAAGACACGCAAAGACAAAGCAAATGTACGGAAATTACATTTTATGATTTACAGTTTCACTTTGTGGGCAGCCATAATAAGACCAATTAATGTGAACACTTTGTTTTTGCTTAATGAGCGTCTTCAAAGTTAAATGAACTAGAACAAATATTTGTACATTTGTGCTGTGCTTCCAACTACTACTAAGGAAAAGATGTGCGAATTTTTTACACTTCTCACACTTGAGAACATTTGTTTATGTTTAATATTTTTATTGAGCCATCTGTACTGAAATGTTTTAAACCAAATCCATACCTTACCTTACCTTCAAATCAAGGGAAAGCAAAAAGCGTCTGTCGACGAACGCGAACGAGGGCATTTTAATAATTCGTAAGCTTTTTTATGGATTCTTTAGGCGAAAAAAAATAAAGATGTGAAATTAATAAATAATAGTAAAATAAAATCGCAAAACATACACATGTAAAAATACACCTTAACAGTTTACATTGTATTAAAATAAAATATGGTCGAAATTCGAAGAATCAAGAATAATTATTATTTCGGTCAGAAACCCTAAAACTATTAAATTTTGGGTGAATATTTAATATAATTTTTCAGGTCAGGCAAAATCGAAACATTGCAAAATTTCAGTCGGTCGACTAGAATTAATGTTGATTATCGTTCTTGTGTGCTTTTAAGAAGTCCCGTGACCTTGAACACCACATGAGACTCCCTTGTAAACATTTTCACTAAAAGTAATGTATTAATTTTTTGCACTTAATTTTCTATTAACAAAGTACGCGTTAATTTAATATTTTTTTATTTCACTCACTCACAGTCCTTTCTCATCCGCCTTTCCTAAATTGGATAAAGTAGTTAGTATGTACATATGTACATAGTATTTTGATACGACCAAAAAATCCGTCAATTTATTTTACATCCTTTTCCCTCTTGACAATAAAAAATCAATTGTTGATAAACGTTTCTGAAACTTCTAGTTAATTAGTTAGTGATGCACCACGGGTGGTTAAATACCATAACCAGCAATAGTAATCCTTTCTTTATTACATTACATTTCATTTAATTTTCTTTCTCCATTTCTGCATTTCTTAGGACAACCCAATTTGACGATATTGATTAAGTCTTAACCTCTCACGTGACTTGGACATCACGAATTCGATTACTAACAACTTTACCAACCGCCCCTAATCAACGCAATCACTCAATCCCTTAACAAGTAGAGCTTCTCATTTCATTTCTCTTTCCATCTTACATTTTTTGTATTGTGCTAAATATTAATTGAGGTCCAAAATTCCATTTATTTCCCGTCATTATCCTACCTTAGGCCATCTTCGACTCGTCAACGCTCAATGTGCAAGGAAATCGACAAATCCGCACAAGTACTATTAGCAAAGTGCATCGGCACGACCAACACAAAAAAGTACAAGCATTTGCAGGTGCAATGCAGTCGAATGTAATCACCAGTCGTGATTTTCACAAGGAAACAGTTTCGGTCGCACGTGATTACTCAATTCAATCTAATTAAATTTATTCAGTTACAACAAAAAAGTCTTTGCGAGATGATTTTTCCTCACTGGAGTTAATTGTACTAGCTTTTCCGGTGTCAATTTTCATAGGAAAATTGAATAGAGCTTTCTGGTGAATTTCAACGAATTCAAAACAGGTCAACCTTCCACATACGGTGAAATCAACGTGATTGGTTTTGTAATTATATCAATTACGACCGACCATCTCCACCAAACAAATTGACTTCGAAACTTGAATTATATGATCGATGCTTTCTGCAAACTTGAATTCCAATCTTATTGGACTCAGGTAACATAATATATGAGATGGCTTACTAAAATTCGTGTGATGTCGTGTAGTTCAATAAATTTTGAATTCATATTCCTAACTTTAAAAAATCTTAATTCAAATTGTACTAAACTGAATAGTTTGATAATGCTCGAGATGTCAATATTGAAAGTTTATTCGCATAAAGCCGAAAGCGCTAAATGTTTAACGGCCATTGTTACTGAACTATGAATCAATAAATAAATTCCTTTGGCGTTATTTTGTGTAAGTTCACCTACAAATCGAACCCACATACTTAACCACTCAATTTTCCCATAAATAACACCGCACAGGCACAATCCTTACGGCGAGAAGTAGTCGGTTGGATTTGACTGTATTTGAGATATGAATCGAGCCATTAACCTCCTGGACGACTTTTGTGAAGCTCATACCCCGAAAACTCTGACCGTTTGATCATTACATGGGCCAAATACATTTTATGAAGTCACAAAAAATGCGTCAAGGATTTCTATGACGGACAGTTAGACTTTTCTGGGTATAACCTCACAAAAGTTGTGCAGGTTAAGTTAGCAATAGGTTAGTTATAAGTTAACATATCAAAAATACTTCCGAATCCAACGGCGTACTTTCCGCCGTAAGGATTGCACGGTATTCTGCTAAATGTTATCAAGTGTGTCTGAAAAGTAAGATAGAAAACAATATGCAAACCGTGTACGTGTGATTGCTTTGTCGAACTGTCATAATTAAAACCCGACACAAATGAGAAAAATGGGATCAAACTCGGACACGAAATCATTTGAAGACCTTTCCTTGTCAAACAGATTCATTCATACAAGCCGACAGTTAATGAATAGAATTTTTATCGGGTCTCCTTATGATTATAAGTCGCAAGTGTATAACGAATATTTTATCACTTTCATTTTCATCACTTGTACTGCATGCTTCTCTCTTGCACCAATTTTCCTCTAACCTGTTTTATATTTTGTAATGTAATCCAGGAGCTAACACAAACGTAACTGCAATAAACTCATCATAATGATAATAATTTTTTTATTTCCCTTTTTTGACTCGCTTGACTCGTCATTGTCTGTTCGTTGCACGCACGAGCCATGCCTGCTCTGAATTTATTATGATTTTGCAAAACTAAAAAAACTAGCTCAAGTAAGATCTGTTCTGTAAGGTACAAGTATTAGTATTATTGTTATCATTTAAGAGAGTAAGGAAGGAAGAGAATTACGGCATATTGGTCTCGGTCTCCTTATTTTAACCTCTCATCTGTGGCCATTGCAATTCTTTGTTCGGTAATTTGATTCTAGTAGCTACAATTTTTTTGGCAATAACAATATAACGCAAGTGCGGTCTGCCGTAAATAAAAATATGCGTTAAACTTGTGATTCTTTCTATTATTGTTGTATTTTTGTGGCTAGTCTGATTTAGTCGCACGAGTTATTTAATGAGAAACAAAATTTGTAGGATTTTTATTTGCAGGGAAAGCTTTGTTCGAATGATATGTGATAAATTGACACCTAACGACCGGAACCTACTAAACTGTCTTGTTTCAATTTTCAAGTTTAGGGTTTCATTTTACATTTTATTAAATCAACAGGTACATTTGCGGTGTACCGTTTAGAAATTTCGAGAAATTCAACCAGTGCGCAATTTACAGTCTTTAATTCCAATTATGTCATGCAATACAATTAAAATTACCAAATATGCAGCAGTTCATTTTGAAAAGGTCAAAATCTGTTGTTCGTTCTAGAAAAATATTTTTTGAATTGAGCCTCAATGTTCTGCTTGCAATCCTGTTTCTAAGTTATCCAGTAGAAAAAGCGAAATCCCACACATGTATGTAAAGTAAAAATGTTATTTTATTACATCTCCAAGAATATGAAAATTCGTCACAGTTTTAATGGAATATCATGCATTTAAGATTTATGTTGTTATTTTATTACTTTATTGCGTATTTAAATTTCACACATCCCAATATACTCTTAAAATTGGAGAGCAATCCATTACAATTTACAAACTATCAAATACCAAAAAAAAAGTTAATAAAATTAAATAATGCTTAAATCGACCCGCGTGAGATCCGGAAACGATACGATCTGCTTCGAAACCAATATGTAAACTTTAATTTAAACGAACAACAATGTGAGTAAATGAGTTGGCCGAAAATGTGTACGTCCGCTATTGTTAAAAGAATTGGATATAAATTGTATCCGTAAAGGAAAAAAGAATTGACTTAAATTTTTAGAATCTTTTGTGTTGAGAGATGATAGGAGGCTGAGGCTGTCATCAAACTAGTAATTATTTGGAGCATGAATGCGAGTTCATTGTTCAGAATTATATGGAAACCGTACTTCAAATTGTAACGTAATGTAATGCAATGTTGGTGTTAAGACCAGCTATTAGTACTAACGCGTGATCATGAAATGTAATTTAAATTGGACACAGGCAGGGATTTCATTAGATAAGATGGTCATGAACCTGCCGGAAAGCGTACATTTCATATGTACTCACATTTTATGTTGCAGTCTGTATGAATTTTCACGGGTAATAAGGAAACAAATTTATAACAATAAAGTCCGGATAAGGTCAAAATGTTCAGGATTAGTCATTTCTGTTCCCAGATATCAAAATAGAGGTTAGAAAAAATTATTTCCCAATTACTCTCAAGATTTTTGCATCCCTGTTTAAATATGAGAAAAAAAAAATTATGTGAGCCTATATTTAGGATCTATTTACTATTTATTTCAGGAACAACTCAACTAGATTTACATTCTAAATGCCCTAGGTCAGGTGTATTTGAGCTGAAGACTTCCTTGACTGTAACATAGCAGACTCAATTTGAATCTAATTACTTTTATATGAGTACAGGGTGCAAGTACATAACGCCTAAATAATACAGGAGAGCACCAACACTGCATTCAATTCAAGAACAATTTTTCCAATTGCAGTGCAAATAATTCATGAGCAAAAAAAAAGAAAGAAATTAGCCAAAGTATCAATCAAGGGTAACAGAGTAAATAATA
>JAQGCA010001157.1:0-19336 GCA_034698945.1 Protaphorura quadriocellata
TTTAAACTTTTCGAATACCGGTATCGATACTACCGGGTTTTTAATTTTTTTTCATATACCGGTTTCGGTACTACCGACTACCGGTTTCTACCGAAAATACCGGTTTCTGAATACCGGTATTGGATTCACTACACCTTTCCCCTTCATTCAGGTATTTGAGAAAGCTAGACGAAGACCTAAACAAGCAGCATTGGTACGAGAGTGGATTATATCCAGTCTACCAAATTTTGTGTCCAATCCGGACATTGCAAGAGGAATTTGGTCCCTCACAATTTTTTTCATCGGTGTATCCAACAATTCTAATGTTTCGAATCTCCTCCCTTTCGCTGAACTCCGGAGACATTCGTCTCAAACTGAGAAATTATTTATCCATTCAACTCTGGACTTTTATTCCACCGTTAGTGCACTATTTATTTATTTGTTTATTTGTAGTATTACATTATTTTCATAAATGTTTTTAAAACTTCTCTAGTTGGACTCAAATGGGCAAGAATCTTTTCGAAAATTATTACGGAAAAGTCCACCTCAACATGGTGAGAAAAATCCATACTCATTCATAATTGATCTCATCAGTGAACCCGAGTCAATTTCATAATGAGAATATCAAGTCAGAAATCTCTTGGAATTAAAATGTGCGCCTACTTACCTGATAGTACTGGAGTGTGTGCTACATGGAATTCAAAACTGGTTGTAGTTGTAGTTAGACATATTCTATTTTATGGTTAGCACTTCTTAGTGTCGTGTCGATTTTAGAATGCAATGCACGCAATATCAAAGGTCAAGGGTGAGGAAGTCATGAAGCTTTAAAATGGCTAAAGAATATGATATTTATATAAAAAATATATTTTACGGTCATTTCTCGGTCTTGTTCTAATTAAAAGTTATATATTATACTGGAAATTAATAAAATTTTATCTGTCACTTAATTTCGTACTTTTTTTATGGGCATTACCAACAAAATACACTACAGATGAGTATTCACTGTTGCCAAACTTGGGTCAATTACTTTAAAAATGTAATTGATTACAAATTATAAATTACATCCTCATTTCTGATTGTAATTAATTATAATTACAAATACATGGAGAAATTTCGAAAGTAATTAATTACAATTACAATTACTTGGACAAAAATGGAAAAGTAATTAACTTCAATTACAATTACGTAATTGTAATTAAAAATGCAATTACAATTACAAATTACAATTCAAAATTACTTTTTCGAAATGATGGTTTTATGTGTGCTAACATCATAGTCACATTTTGTGTATTAGATGGTCAAAATTTTAAGTGATTGTAAAAGTAATTGAGAAAAATATAAATTCAGTCACAAATTCCGATTACAATTACACACAATTTTTAAAGTATTTAATTACAATTACAAATTACAGCTGGGATTCAGAAAGTAATTAATTACAATTACAATTACGTAATTGTAATTGTATTTTGTGATTAAACTTACAATTACCAATGTAATTGACCCAATTCTGACTGTTGAGAAGTTCGACATTTTTAAACTGTGGATGGATTGCGGTCAATAGAATTTCACAAGGAATCCGAATATGCGACGTATTAATTACTTGTGAGTTAATTAGTCACAAATTCAATTTTTGAGACAAATTATGGACGAGTGATTTGATTAAAATGACAAACATGTGTATGAATACAATGACATTTTTATTTTTTTCGAAGGAATTGGTTTTCAGGTATTTGAAGCTAAAGCTAGGCTTCAATAGTTCAAATTCAACACGTCCAAGTTACATGTAATTGTAATATTTCCAGACAATATGATGATGATATTTGACTAGACTAATAAAATTCTAAAAGTGCAACTGAATGAATGAGATTAAAGTTTTGTGAGAGAGAAACGAAAGAGTGCGAAAGGAGTGATGGTATGAAATCATTTTCTAGGAAGCTAAAGCTATAATTAATTAATTAGTTAGTTAATTAATAACACAGAGTTTTACATGCAACGTGAGAATGTGAGGAATAGGAAAGTTGTTACATTACATTGATTTGGAGTGGAATTGATTTGATAATATTCATAGTGTACGAAATGTAAGTGCACGTTCTTAAATATGTATGGCTTAGAAGTAAAGCTTGGAGAAAATAGAATTAGTATAATGTCAAACATGATTTTTACATACATAGGAATACGCATAGTAGTTAGTTAATTAGTTAGTTAGTACATTTTCGACAGAGTGCTTTGAGAGATGACATAATAATATTATTAATAGTATATTATAAGAATTAAATATTTTTGACGTTGATGAAGGAATGCACAAGGTCGAATCGTCTTTGTTCTGTCTTTGGATTTCAAAAATGGAACCTTTAGTTTCTGATCACACGCTACTAAGCGGTTAGGGCCGTCGGTGTATTCGCTTGAGTTATCGCATAGTTAGATTCTATTCTCGTCAGCGCCGACTGTCGCACTTTCTCAACGACTTCAGCCGTTCGATGAGTGATACCGAAAATGTCTTCGTGATATCGATTGTCATCCTGTCACACCAAAAAATAAATATTATTTCTCGACAATTACTGTCCTGTTAGGATTTAATCGAATTCTGGGATAGTTTCAGCCTCAGCCACTGATCAGGTAAGATAATTCGGATCGCACAAGAACTATTCGAATCAGTTCCGGACGGATCGGCTAGATTCCGATCGGATACCAGAGCAGGTACACTAAAACCGTGTTTGATTGAAACCGTAATGTTTTGTCTTGACCTCGTGACCTTTGTGAAGGTCGAGAAACGAGAGAGGCCATTTTTGTTCATTCATGCACCATGTGCTTAAATGAGACGCGCATGAATTGAACCGGTTTGGCATTGAGCGTTCCTGGCTTCCATCTTGGTTGACTTTTAGCATTCAGGCCTATTCCAATTTTGGTTGTAAAATTCTTTCAAATAGTTAAAAGAACTCACCCGAAGAGAAAACATGAAACTCTCGACTTCGGAGTCATTCATATGACCTTTTTCTTGAATGATCCCTTTCAAAGTGTGAAATACGTCCTCTGCCATCGTACAATCTCCACAAACATACAAATGACCTCCTTCATCTAATACTTGACGAGCAATATTTTCTCCCTCACGGAGCAGTAAGTCTTGCACGTATGTCTGAACATAGGATATACAAAAAAGACGACTCTATTATTTGGTGTTTAGAATGTAGAGTATTCTGGTCAGGTTAAAATTGGAGGTAATAATCAGTTGAACTTCTTCAATTCCAGCTTTATCAGATTCAATAATTCTTAGCTCGCAGGGCTGAGTTGATTTCAACGAGGTGAATCCTCTCCAGAGAAGTTACCCTGGAGGTCTATTGATCCAGACAATTAAACCAAAGTACCGTGCGAACACCCATCCGTACAATTTAATTTGACCGACCAGGAATTGAACCCAGGATCTGATGGATTAAAACTCGGTACTCAATACCTTTAGTCTTGCCACCTCCTCTGGCATTCTTACCTTTTTGACCGTTGGCTCCCTAGACAAAGCCAGGAATATATCCGCGAGGATTTCTTTACGTTTTAGCTCTTCCAACTCCGAGCGGTACAGAATCATCTCTTTGGTTTGACCTATAATAATTAAAAGGGTAGAGATTAAAGAAACTTCAAAAAAAAATTAGATTAATTGATATAAAACAAATTATTACATCCAAAAAATAACGTCATTCTTCCGACTTTACTCCTTCCGACTGGATCAGATGGAATGACGGCGCTTCTTTGTTGCCAGAATCCTCTGAATGGTGCAATGCCTGAGCCAGGTCCAACCATAATCATCGGACGACCAAGATCAGTAGGCATGCGGAATGAGGGAGCACTACTCGAGAATAATCAAATATTGAGAAATCGATCTACAGCAATGACATTGAAAGTGATTTCTTTGTTAGTACGAAGATTAATGACCCACCTTCTAATGAAACAAGGGACGAGCGTGCCAGGTTTGATTTCATTTAAGTAATTCGAGCAAACTCCTGAATGAAGTGGACCATCTCCTCCTTTTGTTCTAAAATTGACGACAGCCACCGTAAGGTGGAGTGATTCCGGATGAACGATTGGAGTGGATGAAACACTGTAAAATCTGGGTTGGAGGACTGGCAATAGGTAAGTTAAAACCGACGCGTCGGGTCTCACAGATGGAAACATGTCCAAGACGTAGGCCAGGTCAGGCCAGTGCCAACTCCTCCAGTGTTCGTACTCGTCGGGGTCCTATCCCAATAATATAACAATCAAAAATTTAGAAAATATTTTTTAAAAAAATTTCGAAAAGGAGACTAAACAAACCATACTTCCGGTCCTATTCGGACACCCTGTATAGGTATGTACGAGCAGGTGTACACTTCGACTTAATTGCCTAACGCGTTTTGATAGTGGCAATGCGTTATTTCAAGTTTTGAGTAAGGTCATCAGTAATTCGAATCGTTTCTCGGAAAACGTCCGCCCATTTTTTTTAAACGTTTTGATACATTATTTTACAAGCCCAAAGTGTGGTTCAAAAGATAACTCGATTATGCAGACACGAGTCTAGATTGTGGTTGACTGCGTGGGTGGATATTATGTATGAATTCCTCTCAGACAAGGGCATACTATTTGTGTACTTTTCTCAATTTTTAATTAAACTCGTACATGAGCCAATCGATGGAGTTTATCCTTTTCCTCTGGATCTTCCGTGCAACGTTCAAGGTAGACAAGAACATCAGGGCGTAGTGGTGTTGTAATATCCAAGTAACGCGTTAACAATTGTCTCAGGCTGACGCACGGGAGTCTGGAGTGAGGAACCCAATTCTTCTGAACTCCTATAATACATCATTTATAAGGAACATCAGATTTGCTCCAGACCACACCAAAATATGTACAAAATTGATTAATGAATCGGTGGATACCCAGTGGGGTTTGTTTCTCCTCCATTAGCTCTAGTTGACATGGTTTTTCAAAGTCTTCCGGAACGTTGACTAGTTTCTTTAAGATTTTCTCTACAAAATCGCTTCGGTTGTTAGCCATGATCCCAACATGATCACCGGCCAGATATGGCAAGGATGGACCATCTTTCGGTTTTTTCAGCACCACGTTGATTGTCACACGACTAGAAATTATTACAATTAAGCAACACAAATTTCACAAAACATTTCAATTTTAATGATCCTGTCAGTTCTCTTCAGAAATTTTCCGGTTTCAACGAAATTTGACCGATGGAAAGTCAAAAATTAATTCCGCCATTAAATGTTTAGTACCTTGCACCGGCTTGTTGCAGATCTGTTTTCTCCGTATGAGTGTACATTGCAACTTTTCTGTTGTGTAGTTTTGACAGGGCTGGAAAGAAAATAAGTACGAATCCATTCAATCTGTTCCCCTTTTCAATTATACTGCCTACTTTGAACTGCATTCGCACATACGTGCGTTTCTCAATTATTGATTACAACTACTCACATTAACTCAGGATTCGTTTGTGCGTTATCTTTAGTAAGGGTTACATTAGTTTTCAATTTGGCCTAGGGAAGATCACCTTTAGTGGGAGAAAACTCCAATACAGAAAAAACTCTAGCACTAAGCGCTTGTCTTCTGAAGGTTTCGAACTCCTGTTAGTGAAAGTGTTTGATTCGGCTAATGACCATGTCAATTAAGTGTTAGCACCTGTAAATCTTCGTCATCATAACCTAATAGTTTTGAAGGATTGATTTTTTAGGAACTTTTGGTCAAGATCAATGACATACTAGGAATTTGGGGACATACTTTCTGAGTTGACTATGAAATGTCTGTGTGACCTTAGCCATTCATTTGTTCAGGTTGAGAAATCCTGAGAGCGGAGCGTAACGTACATCTCACTGTCGTGGTCGTGGTCTTTTGTAATTAAGTTAGAACTCTATGCCTCATATAGTGCAAAAAATGGAGAGCTAGGCCATAGGGAAAGGGTGACTTTGATTTGATTACCTTGAACTTCCGGATCGCTCTTTCCCCGCTGAGCAAAACGTACAAATTCTGAAGAAATCGTGTCTGCCGTCAAAGGGGAAGAATACTCGATCTGTTCCACGTCCAGACAAAAAGAGTCACAAGCAATCTAGACACAAAAAATGAAGGAGTGAAAGTCCGTGGTGAAAGTCAACTTTCTCCTTTACCTTTCACTCATAGTGTCTACCCAAGCGGAATGAAACCCCGTCCGCACGTCCACACGTAATTTGATTAAACATTCTATGTATTTTGAGATGATTAGGTTAACCTATTAAATTTCATCAAGTTTTTCTATTCTCAAAGTGCATTCAAGAATCGTATCGTGTGTGTTTGTCGCCTATGAATAGGATTTCCTCTCTAGATTCTGGAATTGAGATGTGGCGTTTAGAGGGTGGTCCAGAAATTGGGTCTTCCTGTCCAGGACGTTTGGGGGTTCACCAAAATAGTCAATGACATCGATAACGTGTTCAGGAAAATTGAACTCAACATTTAAAAAAAAAATGGAAAAGAAAGGCATTGTTATCTTGCTAGTCATAACTTTACTAAAATTGCCCATCAGAATTGGACTTTCACTTGAATAATCTCATTCCTTTCACTATTTTGGAGAAGTATTCCGACCCTGTTTGGAAACCTTGTGCTAGAGTAAACTGACCTTGAACACTTCTCCTGCCCAAGTTCGGAAGGCTATGTCTTGACCAGCAAGTTCATCTCCACAAGTTAATTTCATTAGCCGCTCACCACCGAGTTCACCCAAAAGATTGTCCACGTAACGCCCGAAAGCTGCAAAAGTAGGATAGGCCGTGGAACCCAAACCAAAAACAGCATATCTGAACAAATATATATATTAATTTTTGAAATTTTAAGTTAAATTGTAATTAGTAAATATTAATTGATTACGTGAGATTTCTAAGTGGTCCGGAGGAATCATCTGACATGATATCCGACAACTGACTCCCACGTAGAGAATCATTCCGATCAAATTTTCGATCCACAGAGGAAGCTGCGTCCGTTTGACTGTTCATCTTAATAAAAGATTTTGAGCTCGCCATGCTATTCAAAAATAAATTTTGTATTAACCAGAAAATCGGATTAAGACTTAAAATTGGTCATGCTAGATTCAAGTCATGTTCGTAATGTAAAACAATTTGTCTTATCTAAATGGATGCACTTACGACACACATAATAATTAATATTGCCTTACTTGCTCCCATACTCATCTCCAGTCGTGAATGCTTGATTCATCTTAATGGAATACAAACTATTTGCAAACGTCTAGAATTCAAAACAAGAATGGAGAGTTTAGTGAAATTTTAAATATTAATTAGATTAGATTTAAAGGCAAGTCACTTGTCCATTCTCTGGAGGATCACCATTTCCAAAGGTCGAGGTCACGACCAGAATCAGTGTCTCGTGCTCAATGTTTACTATGTCATACTCATCCATTCTGCAAACCTGGAATGGTAAAATTTGTTTACAAAAATTTGTTCAGAGATATTTTCTTAAAGTTAAGAAATTTCGTCAAATGAACAAAAATCTTATCCTAAATCCTAACAGTTGAAAGAAAGACATATTTGAGAGCATGTCTCAACTCGCCCCAATAATTAACAAATTACCTGAGCGTTGAACCCATGTCCAAATATTTCTCCAAGTTTTCTTGCAAATAACTCGGATTTCCCTGTCTCAGTCCCATAAAGAATTGTAGCCTTGATTCTTTTCGATAAAGCTTTTCCGAACAATTTGGATGTGAATTTGACGGCTTTGGCAACTTCTTTAAAATGGAATTTTTTCCTCGGTAGTTTTGCTTTCCCGTCATTCATGTCCTTTTTCCAAATATGTGTTTTCCAAGCCGGTTCCATGTACTCATAACTAGGTTTTAAGTGGTAGATGGCCATTTCTTGGTGAAACACTGGGGTTGCTGACCCTGACATGGGTGGAACAATCCAAACCCAATCAGCAGGACATCCGCCGCGGGCTTTCATCTCATTCTCGTAGTGTTTCATGAAGGAATCGGCTGCTGTGTGGTGATCCACGATCGTCACACCTGCTTTCTGTGTCAAACGGAGAACAGAGACAATTTTAATCTGGGAGGTTTATTTCGAGTAACCTACGCGATGGCATGGGTTGTGACGTTATCCTAAGGTAAATTAAATTGTAGATGGCGACATAATTTCGGAAATTCTCGGAATACATGCATAGAGCGTGTTTAGGTTTTCTACGAAATTTATTTCATACATCGCTCTGAAAACTTTGAAACTTTGGGTTTAGAATAGTGGAATTACAAAGTTTTGAGCCGCCTTGTACATAAGATATACATTAAATTGATCCATACCTGGAAACTATACAAAACCGCCAAGTTGAGCTCGACCATGGCTTTGTCCTTCCACAATGTGGTTGGATTCCTCGTGTCAAGTCCCATTTTAGTTGCAACTTCCTGAGGAATTGATCAGAAAATAGAATATGCACAGATTTGTCTGGAACCAGCTGCTGGACCACACGAACAATGGGAATTCAAGAATAACAAGAGACCGTGTAAAAATCAGACCGACGAGATTAGTAAATTCTGGTTAAGTTTTTTTTTCTTCTTTTTTTGAAAACAAATACTGGCAAACAATACGTTAACGGGAAAAAGTTAAAATGTTTCTAGAATTTATCGACAGAAAAATCGAAATATTATGTACCAAAATTGAAATGGTAACCACGTTATTTGATCATCATTGTGGAGATCTGGTCTGAATTTTACATTCGCAAACCATCCCTGGTAAGTCTTGGTGAGTCATTAATCTGAATTAAAAGTCAATAAACTGATGTGTCCAGATTTAAGGGAGCCATAATCCTGCGGCTCCAGTCGGAATGTACGCAGAATACGGTTAGTATGGCTGGGACGCCCACTTATTCGAATAAAATCGGTTCTTAGACGCGACGCGACGTAGAACGACTAGGACAACCTAATCTTGATTAGAGCTGACATCCTCTAACATCAATACAGGTCGTAATGCACACCCTAACCTCTTAAACGGAATACAAGTCGTGTCATTACTTTAACAGGACCTTACCAGCTTTCCACTTGAAGAACAAAAGTTCAAAAATTTTATAATAACTTATATAGTAAACACATTTCTGAAAAATTCCAAAGAAAAAACCACGACGAAGGTTTAATTTTTTATCAGGCTTTCTTCGGCACATTATTGATTTGATTGAAAATATAGTGTATTGATTTATGAACACGATAATAAAACATGGAATACATTCTATATTTTCAAGTAGTTTCTATATGTTCCAGTATTTTTGTTCGATTAGTTTTCCTCTGCCGGGATTGTTTTTATAAAACCTTCTGAAACAACAATTCCTTCTAATGATTTGGCTTTGGGTGATTTAGAATTTTGAGCTATTAGGATCTCCTTTAGACCTATTAGACCTATTAGCCGTTGCAGCTGCAAGTAAACCTCTTTTTGTATCTTTCGGTAGAACGTGGGTATAATTATTTTTACCACCCACGAAAAATGTCTTGCGATAGAAATGAGTCATGCAATCTGGCCGACTACATTTTGGGCCCAAAATGGAATGCCTGAGTGGTAAGGTCCCATCTTGAAATTAAATTTGAGGTTTACCATCATCCATTTTTATATTGTCCAACCAGAGAACATTAATCTGTAACTTTTTAAATATTAATGAATGAATCTGCGTAAACGGAACATTTTGGGCACCATTTTTTTTATCGCTAACATTTTCCGGTGCCCCCATTTTAATTATTGGCCCAAACTAATAAACTACGTACATATACGGGGAAAACCCTGACCTGATTTTAAAAAAACACGAGTTTTCCATTAAAATAACTCACTTTCTATCTTATCTGTGCAACCGTCATGTAATGTCATGTAATGTCTCCACAAATAGTATTTACAGTACTGACCTCGTAGACATTGTAGCGATGATGGTCACCTAAATCCCTACATCCGATTTCCGTGCTCATGTACCATCCATTGAACGGGCAGGCGGTGAACTCGAGTCCTCCGCAGTCAAACATCATTCCAGACACGGCTGGAGTTGCATACCATTTTAGCCCCATGTCACCGAACCAATCGTAACTATTTTTTTTAATTGTCAATTAATTAGAAAACGTCTTAATTAATATTCCATGATATGCATGAACCAATGGCAGTGATTCCTCTAATTAAGAACAAATTCAAAGCCCCACTACAAATCAAGAACGATTGTAGAAAAATTAACAAATGGATTCAGATTCAGAAGGATTCAAAGATTTTAGGAGAATTTGGGTGAATTATTTTAGAAACTGGTAAAAATACTTACTCTGGGTGCGTAAACTGGACTTCCAGAATCATGTCTGGTGGAATTTCATAGTACTCTGGATCATTTCCATCAGCAGATAAAACCAGAGGGAGTATATCAAATTTTGTCATTTGTTTCGGTGGTTTCCATCCAAGGTTCTTGCATACCTGAAAATTAGCCACAATTGTTCATTCGTGCATGTTAATATGAAAATTAGAGCTAATTCCATATGGGGATCGTGGGAGATTGCAACATTTGATGATCACTGTGTGATAATTGGAAAAACATTGTTTATGAACCACACTGTAGTCGAAATGGACGATATTCGGACAATTATTTGCAATTCGGGTTACTTGAGAATAAACCTGAGAGAGATCATGCCATGACGATGAGGTGATGCTGAAATAATGATTACGCAATGTAAAATACAATGCAATGAATTTATTTTTCCCACGAATTGAAATGAATACTACCGAATTTCAAGATTTGTGGAAACTTATCCAATTGTTTTGTGTTACGTGTTTACTATTTACTTTTATTGAAAGTTTTGTGGAATTGTTTGTTGTGAACACGAAAGATGGTCATCACGTTTTCTTTCATTCAAAACGACGGGACTTCCTTCTCTTTCTCAGACGTTTGTTTGAATTGGACTAGACTGTCTGTGATTTCCTACTTAAATTCAACTTTTGCGTGTTTTACGTGCCAAAAAATGATCTCAATTCCTTGAATTCATGTAATGTCTAGACTACACTTATATGTTCTGTCCCCAAAACTTCAACCGATCCTTGTGCAAATTTTTCGGAATTTTAAAAATTACCGAATAATACATTTATTAATTTTAAGTATTATGCTCATTGATGGAATTATCTAGGAAAATAAAATTGGCGTATCTCCAGAATTTTTCAAAGCGTTCTGACAATTTGGTGCAAGCCCACGCATATGACTTGAAATTAATCAGCCGACACAATTTTTGGACTTCGAATTTGTAACTCGGACATTTGAATTGACGAGACCGAAACCCGAACGATTTAGGGTTTGAATGAATGGATTCTCCGGTAACACCTTACCTCAGTAAACTCGGCGTTACTTGCGTCACCAGTAATCGTTCCATCTGGATTCCTGTAACCTGCGTAGGCAATCAGTTGCATATTCCATACTCGGTAATCCCGCTTTGGATCTTTTCTGTGTGGAAAAACCGTGATGGCAGATCTGTTTTAAAATAAAAAACGAATAAAACTGATTGTAGAATATAATTTAAATGACATTTCGAAAATAGTATATTAAAATACCGTAAATGTCGGATTAGAAACCTGGACTCGGATACAAGCCTGAGTTCATTTAGTAACCGGGTCACTAGATTTAGATTTTAAATAGAAATCTTGGCCTTCAATTGACTTTTATGATTGTTAATAAATGAATGTCATCTTTGTGAAGAATATTCCGGAATGCTTTACATTTTCTAGCCTACACCCTATCCGGACATAATAGAATATATTATATAATAAATTATTATTCTTTGTTGACTCATGGAAGTGATCTTTGTAAAGAAAATTCGATGAAGATGACACAGCAGAAATGAGTAGCCAAATTAAGCCAAGTCCATTTGAGACATCAAAGCTAACCCCATTTTAAGTTGAATGCTAGAGAAACGATGTTCTCGTTTTGGTTGGAAATAACGGAGCTGACATGTACATAATGAATATGTGGAATTCACAAGGGAACAATCTTACTGGAGTGCACTTCCCGGGTTCGGGAGCACCGAAATGAGAATCTAGGGGCACTATCACGTAAACGTTGTAAAAATAAAAATGGAAACTCCACTTGTATCGCGTATCGCGTTCTGCTAAGGCGAAATGACACAAATAGAATTGGGTCATTATTTCTTAAATAAAGTTCTTCAAATAAAGCGTCGTCCTTTCTTGCAAGTATTTTGTCATTTCAAGTTTGGAAATTGGAATTGATGTAAAGAAGTACTGGTTCGTAGTAGAGAAGAATGATATTTGAAAAAATTACTATTATCAACACAATTCATATATTTTATAAAGCTAATCTGTGGGTCATTTGTTATTCACATGTTATACGGAGTCCCAAATATATTTGTACCTCTTGGGTAGCTCGACATCGAAAATGACGCATCATGGACAAGTTCGCATTTCAAGCGAATTAACGGCTTGAAGCCATTTGTCTTAATATTTTTGAATTAAAGTTGAAAGTTTGTTTTTGAAAATCAACATTTATTTCCGGTCAAAATTCGGACTAGTCAAATTGGCATCACCATTCAATATTTTCACAAATGTCCATGTTACAAATAATGAAGGTTTTGTTCTCAAATTTAATTTTGGCTCACCGTTACAAATTATTTAAAATATTACAACCATCCCCATGGATATAAATTGTACTAAATTCTCCACAAAAAGCGTTAATGTATCGAGAAATCAACAAATAATTTCAACTGATCACGAAGTATTCTGAAACGATGGTCAATACTACTAAGCGTTTTGGTTTTTCTCAGTTTTGCATGTGAAAATGATTCCTTGTGAAAAGAAGTGAAGTGAAAGAGGGTTAGATTGGAAACAAAAGAAAGAGAAGAAATGGAATTTGAGAATGTGAGAAGTGTGTGTGTTACCTAATATTCCCTTTGTTGGTTGCATACTTGATGTGTTTACAAATGGACTCATACATCCCAGTGGCCGTTGTCACACTCCGAGCATCAAAAACCTGAAATTTATTAACAAAATACAGTTTGGCCATTCTTCTAACAAATTAAAAAAACGTTCAGCCCTGTTAATAGGTCAACTTATCCAGAAACAAGGTTTATGTTAAATAAAACAATTCATTGTGTCGAATTTTTCGTATCAACTTATTCTGAAACACCCTGTACATATTTGAATCAGTTCAGGCTGAAAGACTTTCAAGAAATTTAATTTGACTGTCGCTTAAATTCTAAATTCAGTTTTTCCTTATATTTAAAATACGATCTTTCGTTATATGATTTTATAGCTTCGGGGTTTTAAAAATGCACTCGCGTAACTATCGTTATGTTCAGTCTCTTCAATATCTCTTCAATGTCACCAGTTATGACGTCTGGTCAATGACCTCATGACTTAGCATTACTGGTATTGCCAAGACTTTGAAAAATCGAATGACTTTCTGTGGGATTCAAATTTTCCAAAATTCTGCTTCGTTTTTTCTAAGTTTGACAGTTTGAGCTGACCCGGTTGGGAGTTGGTCAAATATCGGAAGCAGGTCAAGTTTGATTTGGTATTGACTAAAAACTTACTTGTAATTTGGCCCATTGAATTCGTCCAATGCAGCGAACAGCATTTCTCCAAGCCAATTTTGCTCCATAAACGAGTTCCGTCTCTGTTAACTCATAAGTCCCACTCTCATCCAATTCTTTAATAACTTGTTCCCATCTTTGATTATGAGAGGATGAATTGAATCTAAGGACAACAATTGAACTCATTTCATATGACCACACCTAAGATTTGACCTCGAGGACTGGACTGGAGGACAAGCGGTCCACTCCAGAAATTCACTTAAAAATTACATCTAGCTATGGACTACCCGGACTTTATTAAACTTACAAGTATCTTTGTGTGTGAAAAGTGTGAGAGTGGTGTGAGATGGTAAGCCTAAATTTGTCCCTGTCGTCAAGATATCCCACCGAAGAGCAATTTAAAATTTGACGTAGCGTTAAATCGAAAATGTAGAAAAACAGAAGTACATCTTGAAACTGGTAAAGTTTTCTCTTCACTTTTCTACTTCTCTGACGTCCGTCTCTCTCTCTTTCTATCTCTCAACAACTCCAACACCTATTCTTGTCCGAATGTATCATCTACGTTTTTTATTGACAATATTTCTACTTGTAGAAGAGAAATGCAATAATAATAATATTCCAGGAACATTTTCTAAGTACGACTGTTCGGTTGGGACTATTTCTCAAAACCGATTCTATTTTAAAAATGTATTTGGACTTCGGCTTCACACATCCAATCTCCCAAAATTTACTCATTCCAGCGTCCACGCGTCGCTGCAGGCCATGCACAAAATTCAATGTGTCAAAAACCAATTACAAAATATATGCCATTTTTTGTTAAGATTTAGTAAGTAGAAGCACTGACCATGAGTCGAAATAACCTGGACTATAAAACTGGAAATAAACTGGACATGATGGATTAAACCAAGGCGGCTAAACAAATTAATCAAATTGATCCAATCAGGAGATCCCGTAGTGAGAAATAAATAAAAAAGTGCAAAAAAAACTCAAAAAATGCAATGTCTATATGACATCAACATTACCTACAGAAAAATGGCTGTCGCAAACATGGCGGGTACCCACCCGACAACGTTAAATTCTAAAATCTCTATAGCAAAATAGCATTTTGAACCCAGAGGTTCAAACAGTTGTTATTTTTGTTTTTGCTCAGTACGGGATCTCCTGACTATAAAATTTGACTGATTTGTTTAGCCTCCTTGGATTAAACCCCGGCACTCATTATGCTGAACTTTACAGGCATCTCTTTTCAAACATGATCTGACCTCTGAACTCTGAGCTACGCTTTAGACCGCAGTTTCTCCATTAACACCTAATTTATGCCTCCCTAAGCCAATCGGATGCATTCCCTGAAGAAGAACTCTCCGATGTGATGCTCGACCATGCCTTGAGGCGAATGTCAATAAATTGGAGCATTTTTTATTAGTAACGCCCAATACATAGCTCCAGTCAATAAAAATAGCCAATGTCATATTCGTAGAAATATTACTTTGGAGATCGATAATATTTCTTACAAGGTCAAATCATGCAACTACCAAAAAAAGTTCTAAATGTTTCATATGAAAACTAAAGAGTTCTAAAATTATTCCTATTCAAACCACAATTAGTAAATCAAACATAGAAGACTTGCAGGTCCAGGTTGCAAAAATTACAGTGAAAGCGGACTTTCACTCTCCCTTAATTTGCGAGGCGTCCTTTTAGCCAAGTCTAATAAGGTAGAGTGTAGCACATAATAGGGTCACGCACTTAAGATATTGGTGAAAATTTTTTGTCGTATAAAAAATACTGATTGCGTGTTGGATTGGGTGAAAGGAGATGAAGGACTTTCATTTGAAATTAGTCTGTTTGCACTTCTAACGTACACACACAAAGTGTACAGGGTGGTTCATAGCCAATAACCATATCGCTCATGATAACTACCGCTAACAATCGAACTTTCTAGGAGACGGTAAAATTATGAGACTTATGAACTACGCTGTATATATTTTTGTGAAATTCAGTTGACATCCATCGGAGTGTATGGGTTGCAGTCCAGAGATTCATTTAATGGAGAAGACAGAACTAGAACTAGAACTGGAACTGGAACTCAATGTCAAACCTTTTGATTGAAGTGTAGTATTGGTCGAAGAAGTCTTTGGCGAGTCTCTTGACTTCTTCCACAGGTCGAGCTGTCCCGGGTGCTCTTGGACTTGTGAAAGAGGAAATGCTCCCAAGACACACTTGCTCCGTGCACCGTGTATTCTGCACAAGGAACAAAATAATACAAAAAATATTATATAGAGCACCAGGAGGACTTGGACTTCTAGACCTTAAACACTTGTAGACTCACGTCCACACTGGATTTTGTTGAATAAATCGAAAAAAACTCATGTTTTCTTTTTTATTCCCTTAGATTGCGAGAGGGTGGTCAAGTGGGTCACTTCGGCCACATCTCACATACCCATCACAGAACTTGTCAACGCTTTTTTTTGACAATTTAATTTATGAGACTGTGTCCGGCCTAGAATGATTTTTTTAAAAAAAAAAGTGAGAGTGATCGTAAATCAGTTGACTTTACCTTCACAAGGATTAAGATTACATCATAAATCCGGGCTCCACCTGTTTCTCGGCCGGATAGCTACTGTCCGGGTGAGAAATGGTCGCATAACCCCGGAATAATTAAACGGTTTGCATTGAAACAATATAATGACAGTCGTTCTAATTCGGTAAATACGGTAACTAGTGTAGACCGGATGACGTACACTAAAAATACAATAATAGGTTCAATAAAATGACCACGTGTTAGATTCTGCCTGCAGAATAGCACTAATATTTTAATAACTTTTCCCTTCAGCAAATGACATTTTTGTTTAATCAGAGAAAATGTATTGGCCAGGACATGCTGGAGTCAGTTCGATGTAAGCATTGCATTGTTTGTTTACTCCGGGTAGACTAGACTCCAGTTTACATAGTCCGAACAATTTTTCCCCAGTCGTACGTGTAGCACAAGGTGACTTCCATTTTATCTTTAAACTTATTAGCGTGTGCTCTTCACTCAAGCCTCAAAGCCCAAAACACAATTGAATTTCATCCACACGTACGTCCATTTAGAACAACGCCCTTCCTCCTCCATGTCAAATATGAGAGGGTGGTCCAGCATTTTTTAAGGGAGATAATCGCAGTAAGCAGTCCACCCACACTGACACTGGCTTATCTTTTGGGGTGACCACATCTACTTGTAGCTTATCTATGCACCACCCTGTAAATATTGACCCCGGATGTCAATGCATGAAGTGAAATGGTATTTTCTCATTTTTACATTTCAAAGACTACATTTTGTAATCATTTATTCCTTGGAAACTGTCTAAATCGGTCAGCATGTGCATTCCTGTCCACGATTCCTATCTTTGTGATAAGAACTGTCTTTGTCGCTACCAAGTCCCGTGCCGTGTGTCATAAATATTTCCTTTTGTCCCAAGCCAAAAAAAAATTCACATTTTCACCTTTTGCTAAGAAACAGACAAAAATATTTCCTTTCAGATGTTTGAGAAAAAAATCGGAACTTAATTACAATCCTTTCCGACGTCAGAATTCCTAAGTCCTGTTCTGTCTTGTCTTGGGGTTCTCTTTTCGACTAGGTACTTTAAAAAATTTCGCACATGTCTCAAACAATTTTCCGACGCCAGTCAGTAATTTAAACCAAATTTTACATGTTCAAAATATTTTAAATTGTTTAAATCTCTCATTTTTCTGAAGATACTAATCGGCGATCGGCGCCGGGAGGACGCCCCGGGTCACATTATCTGAACTTCCCCACAATTTTTTTTAGATTACAGGGTGGACCAAAATTAACGGCTTTATATTATTTATTATTATATTATACATTATTGAAGGAATGTGAGGTTTTGATTTTTTTCCTTCCTTGTACAAGATAAGGCGGGTACTTTTAGCACACCCAGTAATTCCACCAAATCAGCTGCAAAAATTAGCCAGGTGCTTCAGGGATTCAACTGGTCAAAGAATTCTACGCCTTTTGGGACTTACGTCTCGTCCTTTGGAAAAACTCAGACGAACCCATATAATTAACTTGAAGACGAAAATAAATGACTCTGCCCCAAAACTTGGCAATTCCTTTGAAAAGGTTTAAAAAAATTATTCTTTGTGCGAAAACAGTTGGGGCGAAATCATATTATTAAAGGTTCCTGGCCTTCAAGGTCACCGCAGGGTATTTTCCTTGTGTTTTCTTGCCAAATGACTCACACACACATTGCGTGCGAGCATTAATTGTTTTTGAACTAAATCTCAGCGCCGCTCCAAAAATCCACACCCTTGAAAACTTTCTTTTAAGTGATTTCTGTTTATCATATGATTTAATTTCTACGAATCATCATCACCTGGTCAATTGGGAAATTCTAACACATGTCATGCCAGCACACGCAGAATTAATGGAAATGACTAAATCCTTAGGAATGAAGATTAAAAGAATGAATTCTTTTGTTCAACAAAGAGGATGACTGACACGGTCAAAATCATACATAAGAGAAGGAGGATCAAAAACAAACAAGTTTTACCTTCAATCGTTTCCTTCCAGAACCCGTAAAAAATCCAACCTTATCTGTAGTCTAATGTAAACAACTCCTCACAGGGCGGGCTCATCAAAAAAAACCCAACTGGTTCCCAATATTGCAATTGCAAGAAAAGTCAAGGTCGTAAAGATTTCCTCACATTCGTAGTCGACTCATCCTGAGTTTACAGGAAATGAAAGAACCAAATGAATGTCCAATGCCAAAACTACAGAAATCCATGAATCGATACAATTTCTAGAGAGATTATACATTAGAACCTCCTTTGGTGACCAGGTCAAAGGTCATCCGGAAAAATCAACATAATTAAGATGTTCGAGAGTTTTGGGAATATGATGAGCTAAAAAACCAATCTGGGCAATTACAATTTACCATTTTGCCACTCCCTATGCACTAAGCATGGAAAAGTTGAATCATAACGGCTGTTCTTGACTCTAGTGTTCATCATTAAAAAAAAGTTGAAGGACTTTTGACTAAGAGTTGAAGTGCACTCGAGTGAGTGTTGGAAGACAACAAGAGTCGAAGTAGAAGAGTAAATGTATTGTATGATTAAATTCACTTTGCTTCCGGAATTTGATTAAGTAATCAAGGGATGGGTGAGATCATGAGTGCATGAAACAGTTTGAGTATCGTATCGAGTGGAATCGTGTAGGAAAATCATAATTGTTTTATTGCTCTCCACCTAATCAATAGTCTCAAACTAATCCTCTGAATGCATGATACATACAATCAGACTCAAGTACCGTTGTGTTCGCATTCCACACCTTCGTCTACAGACAAATCTCAGAAGAGATTGTGGGAATGACAAGAATTTCGTGGAGAATGGATCGATCAGACACGAACGACCATATAAAATTCAGTGGGTGACTGTCTTAATTAGTCAAGTGAATGGGGCATGGTAGAAATGTACAAGGGAGCTTCATTCAATGGTTGTTACTCGTTTATCGTCTAAAACGGTCAAAATCTTAATTATAAATAAGTTAACAAGTATGGTCCTTTTGTTTGAAACAGTTTAACCTGAAAACGCTGACCAAATGAAAAATCTATCTACCTGTGGTAAGATCAAAAGCAATTCCTTAAATTTCAATTTAAAATTTTCACTCCAGAATACATTGACTTTTGTGGAGGCATAAAAATGTGTACACTTTCAAAGGGTGTCTACATAAACCGTAGTAGACGAATAATATCGGCACCACCCTATTGAGGAATACGTTGAGGCCACTGATGCCTAGAATCCTGTCTATGGTTTTTAAAAACGGCTGAGGCATTT
>JAQGCA010001158.1:0-19307 GCA_034698945.1 Protaphorura quadriocellata
CCTCAAAGATTCTACCCAGTTCCGTAGTGGGCTGGGCCAGAATCCCGGCTGAGCCGCAATCCCGGCTGAGCCGTAATCCCGGCTGAGCCGCAATCCCGGCTGGGCTGCATAGCACAATTCACTAGGTGAACCAAACTCCCCACCTTGCATACTACTGACACGACCTTACAAAAATGGAATGATGACGAAGTTTATTCTTGCAAATGTAATCCGGGGCTTCTATCGAATTCTGACGGAACGAAATGCAACGTTGCTGACCAGGAAGACATGTGATAAAAGCGATTACCTTTTTAGACCTTTTGATGGACCTATCTCTCCAGACTGCAGCGCGCCAGAAAATCAGAAAAACAATTGCGAATACGGATAACACAATATGTAATATTAATTTATTTTATAGTATGAAGATATAATAATAATACCTAGTGCCGCAATTATATTTGTTTTGTTATTTACTTTATTTAGAATTTAATGCTTTGAAGATCCAAAAATATTTTTAACACATTTAGCATTTGAAACAGTAGGATTAACCCTTTGATAAAATAATTTTTCTCAAAATTTTGAAAATTTGAAATTTGATTTCTCCGGTCTAATTCTTTGCACAACACCATTATTTTGGATGGTCTTCAAAGTAGCATAGCCCTCGACACTCAACTCGACCAACACTTGGTGGACCTTCCTTGTTAGTACTCCTTTTTGTGTTTAGGTGTAACACCGACTGGCAAGTTTTTATATCACTTATCCTTTACCCGAGCCCAAATACTTCACGTAACAATCAGACATGACCGCGGCTGCTGACAAGAGGACTGAATTAAATGATGTGGAGAGAGAGATCAATGAGGACGATAGACATAAAATTTGAATAACACGAAAAATTCAAATTTTGCCAACTTCACTTCACCAGAAAAATTAAATTAGCCAACTTCACTTTCGCCAATTCAGATTTCAATTTCCGAAGGGGATGGGGGATGTCAGGTCTGTTGTTACAATGCCTTTGTGAGCATTCCTCAAAATCACTCCCATCAACCTCCAATTAAGCTCCAATTTTTTTTTAAACCGAATCTTTATTCAGTCTCCGTTTTCCATCGAAAATTGCCCATAAGACACAGAATACGAATTACATTTTGTTTTAGAATTGTTCCAACAGCTCAAACCTCCAGACCGACACATTTCTTAAAATTACATATAAATTTTGATCAGAACTTACACAATTCCAAGTATTTATTAATTAACACGAACATACCTCCAAAATTCAAATCTGGGTCAACTGCTGACCAAAACCTAAAATGTGCGACGAGTGACGTATCATTCGAGATTTCTCATCGCATAATGTACTCAGTGGTACGTATTTCAATTTTTTCTAAAAATATCCGCCCTGACGTTCCCCTCGTAAGATGTCTAGGACAATCAAGACTCGTCTGTCGTCAAGGTTTGACGACATGGATTTCGACGAAGACCGTTCTCTAAGGAATTATCCTTTGTGCCAATATTATTTACTTAAAACTGTAATTCTTTTAGGTGATTGTCAGCTGTGATATATGTAAACTGGTATGTGTAGTTCCCCAATGTCCACATTCTCCGGCATTCGGCATCCGTAAGTTTATAAGAAATATTAAAATAACGTATTAAAATGTATTTAATACTCTGAGAGAAATACTAAAAATTATTACTATATAGTTTTTTTCCATTACTACGAGTTGAATTATATTTAACAGCAAAAACTATTGTTAAACTAATATGCATTTGTATTCTGTGTCCCTTGGGCATTCTTTGTATGGAAGACAGTGACTGAATAAAAATTTAGTATTAAAAAAAAAAAACAGTCTTAAAATTTAGAAACAAATGAGGATGGTTCATGGAATGTGAAAAGTTCTGTTTCATCACTTTTTACACGTTTGATAAGATTTGGCTAAAGAATTAATAATCAAGCGACAGGAAAGATGGACATCTGAACCATGGTGAATTGGTTTTTCGTTTGTCGCTGATGTCGCTGAAAATGCACTATTCGTTAGTTCAATAATGAAATTCTCTACTGAAAGTATATCTCACTATACTGGTGGAATATTGTCGAATTAGCGGATTACACATGTTCGAAAATAGGTAGAGCAGATTTAGTTGAAAAGTAAAAATTCCGTCAGTCCACGTTCACCCGCAACTCACTTGAGGCTTAAAACTCCAAATGACGCTAATGAAATTGTCTTTCAAGTTTACTATAAAATTCTACTTGTGAATAGCTAGGGAAATCTTTGCATGTTTCTACCTCTACCCGGCCTAGGAGTTGCTATCTGCGAAACCTCCACGATATCTAGGATATTCAAGATTCGTATGTCAAGACTAAACGACATGGATTTCGATGAAGGCGGTTTCCCTATGGATTTGTCCTGCATGATAACATTATTTACATAAAACTGTCCGGACTTCAACTAAATTCGTGCGTATGTGTGTTGTGACGTGATACTCTTGATACATTCCAATTTTCAATTTTATTTTAAAAGATCGCCGTATTTATCAGATTATCAGATGAACCGGCCAGATGGTTTGATAGAAGTGCAGCAAGGGTCAGAAAATACGAATATCCTGGTTGTACTTCCAATCAAGGCTTCATTGAAACCTTCGATGATAAGGAATGCATTTCGACAGAAAACCAGTAACTATTAAAAACGGTGAAAATAATTCAATGGCTTCGTAAGGATTTTTATGGCGACAAAAATTTTTGGGTGATATTTGGAAATATTGTTTATGCTACGAGACACACTTAGTATTAAATAGAACTTATTACACATGTGTGATTTATTACTTGTAGTTCATTAGATAATAAATATAAGGAACTTCTTTATGCGGGATGAATTGGATTCGCCATGCCTTAAACTGATTCAGGTGGAATTACTAAAAATTTCCTGGGTGAGGAGCAATTGAATAATTCTATCGTTTTTGGATTTCCTGATTTGACAGCTGCTTGTCGTAATGCTATTAAGTTTTCCTCACTGTAGCAAATATATTTATGCGACAAGATTGGGGAACAAACAACGAATTCTCCGAATTTATTGTACAATGCTTTCCCTGTATTTTCATGAATGCTCCCACCATACAGAGTATACCCCGCGGGTGTCTTCGGTAGAATTTGTGAATGGAACATAGAGTGCCCACGTCCGGAAAAATCAGATGGTAATTCTGTTAGGTGGAAATCTCGTGAGTTGGTTTGGACGAGACCGGATTGAGATCAAAGCATCTGAACGCACTCTTTCGAAATCTGGAAAATTCAAATTAAATGAATAAAATAAAGGGTTGACGTGGACTTTCCTCCAACCCATTAATTGCATGATCACGTGACGATCAATTCGAGTATGGGTTCACTTACATTATGAAGTTCACAGGAAATCGTCAGAGATGTCAATTTGAGACAAGCAAACGCCAAGTGTCCGCTCACGTCCGTCAATTGTGAATAATAAAGTTTAGGAAAACATTCAGAGCTATAAGTCGCCGTGTGAGCAAATGTGACATGTCTTAGACCTGCCAAATATACAAAATGTTACTTTCAAACTTGACTAGGACGCGACCGAGGGGACCGTCATTGCGGGTAAATATCAAACCGAATGCAATGTTCCTCAAAATTCAGATAGAAATAATCTGAATTTTAAGTGCTAAACGTAGACATAGCTGCGTTAAATTATGATTATTTTTATTCGGATTGCATGTGGTTTGTTAATTGCCAACCCTGGCACTCCCCTCGTCAGTCCAGACTGGTAAACAAATGTCTAGTCATTTACTCGTCAAGGAGGAAATGGACGGAGATGTTCTCATTCTCTCCACCTCGCACTTCTCCAATGTCTTCCACTCCTTCGTTTCTGAGATCACGTGATCTGGTATCCCAGTAATGACGGCATCAAATGACAATTGACCCACTGTCCAGTCATCTCCGATCATCTAAACTGTGAGATCTTTCTAGATTGGAAAATTAGTCCAAATCCCAGCAACGTAGCTACGATTTTTGCGCCCTGGAGAATTTTGATTTTGCGTCCTTAATTTAATGTGAAATAAACAAACCCTAATTTTTACTTCGGCTATAGTTTATACTCGTTAATTTATTCAAGGTAACTTCAGACCTCTCATAAATTGCCACAAACTGAGATGTTCAGTGTTTATGCTTTGACATTCATAACAAATTTGTATTTGTGTATATCTAAAATGTCGTACAATAAAATTAAGTAGAAAGTACATACATAGCGACTGAGAATAGTATTTTAAGCGTAACAATTTACTAGTTCATAATAGAGACCTTTCGACACTTGGTCTGTGCGATTGTCTTACTTATAACATCGTCGAAATCTAATATCTCAGCTAATTTCTGTTCAATTGAAATGATTGCCAGTTATAGCCGCTGTTGACACATTTGTGGACGCAGAATTTTTTTTATCAAATTCAGTTTGGAAAAAGCACGCTCATTTGAAGCAACTGTAATGGGAAGTGTAAGAGAAATTTGTAGCGCTGTTTCTTTTTTACGAAAATATTTTTAAAGTTCGTTTGTATATATTATATTCAAACTGTCCAGAGGTCCTAAGTTCGCTTAATTTCTTATCCTCTCTGAGAAACGGTAGGATTTGAAACTTGAAATACACATTTCGATTTTCAAAATCAAATGAAACTGAATTGTTGGAAAAGTTCCGTTTTATCTAGTGTCGACTTGAATTCGATTGCGCCCCTTCAGGTCGGCACCTGGCGGCCTCCGCCACCCATCGCCATCGTTGCTACGCCCCTGCCAAATCCCATCCAGCAACTTATACGTTGTAATTCCGATCGTCAATTTGCTCTGGTTTCTGAAGATCTGTCCAACTCTTTCACATTGCCACAATTCCTTCAATGCTTCTTCCGGTCTTCTGAGGTCAAATGGACATTCTATCAAAGTCAGGTTCAAATCTGCCAAGGAATGAGATTCCGAGATGGGAAACAATTCTTGGAATCTAGATTCTAACGAATCTGATTCGAAGTTCATGTTTAAGATTTTTAAGTTTGGAAATTGTTGTCCATAATTCGAGTTTTCCAACTCATTGCAACGATGAAACCATAAGTCCAAATTGGAGAGGGATTTCATAACGGGAAATCGAATTCTAAGACAAGGGGAGGAGCTACACATTCCAATTATCTTCAAACGAAGGATTTTGAGAGAGTGAGCTTGAGAAAGAAGAAATTGGTTCAAGGACAACACTGGAACAAATTCAAGTTCAATTTGACTGTGGAATTCAACAAGACGGATCTTCGGGACCACTTCAGTTAACAGTATTTTAGCGTAACAATGTTCGCGACTGCTAGTGCGGTCTAGTTCGTAAAATAGGAAATGCAAGTTGAGGGATGTGATGGTTTGAATTCTCCCAGTTTCACATCGCAAATGTATTGTATGTCGTTTGACACTTTTGTGAGATGCTGACAGACTGAAAATAAATCACAGAGAAAATGATTGTTGTAGAATGTCGTCGTCTCCCAATAAAATACTCTCTTGAAATGAATTTCATTCAAATGAAGCAGTCGTGGATGTTCAGATTCGTTGAATATTCTACTCTTCGTCACAGAATCAGGTAAGTCGACAAGTGTGAGTTTCCGGAGATTTGGCGCAAGATCCAACAGAATACTTCGTAATTGTGGAGGTTCAATGATTTCCTCATCTGCAAAACGCTTCAGAAATCTATTCCACATACCCCTCTTATAGTTTCTCTTCTGCACAATATTGAGTTCCAGTTCCTGCAGAGACAGTCCTAAGAGTAAGATGACAAGTGGTTCGTCCATGTCAATTCCGGTGAATGAAATACTGGAGAAATGTTGACGACGGCTTTGCAGGAATATGGCTGGGATATCACAGAGCAAACCGATCATGGACACAATCACTTTGGATTTCTTCATGTAATAGGGCGTGGCTACATTCCTCCAAAGTCGACACACTCCACGGCATGCCTTAATTGTTCCGTAATTTAAAAAGGGGAATACATTCTCCAGAATCTGTGAAAAGTCATGGAACTATTTAAATTGTACTAAAATTACATAATTTGTTCGTAGATAAAATTACCAAAACATTTAACATAGGATTGTATTCCATCTAGTCGAGGTCAATATTTTGGCTTTCGGACTGGAACTCTTCAGCGATCCTTCCCTTGGCCTTGCTTGTCATCTTTCCACGTCCAACACTTGAACATTTCCAATTCTTGTAATTTCTGCCTCGATTCAATCCATTCGAATTCCAGATTGGGAGCACACAAGAATTCAAATAGTTTGTTCGATAGAATTTGAATGAACGGTGTTCAAATGGGCAGAAATTGTAGAGATGAAATGTGGTATCAGTATCGCTACTGCATGTCTGTTCTAAGCTACTAAAAATAGAGAACCTAAACGTATTTCATCCCATGGAGCACATCCTGCGCACTATAACTCTGTGTGTTTCAGTTGGAGTTTTTCTAGTCAAAGTGATTAGTGTAAACACAATCTCCTATCTCGTTTTGCCTTGTCAAGGGCAAACTGCTAAAAATCGATCCACTTATTCTCATTCTCGAGTTTCCACGGTTTTCATCCTAGGCTACAACACGTTAAAGTAAATATACCGTACCCATGCATGATTTTTGTAGAGTTCTGTTGTCTTTCCATCTGGCTTCAGAAAGGTACACCAAATATTAGGACAAATCTTTGGTGCAACCCCTCAGTAGTGGGAGGGGTGTCTAGCTTGTAGCTCTAGTAAGGTACAACAGAACAAGTATCACGCTTCATGCACTTCTATAAAATAGTTAATTGCTAGTTTCAAAATAAAACAACATTTCTGTTTCAGGGATTTTTAGATGACCCCAAGTATTTGTTATTGGTTCGATATTGTCGGTATTTGTCCAGGACTATGAGCAGATAGGAGCACATTTAGTTCACAAAAGTTATTAATAATTTAGACGTATTTTATTATTTTAATTCGGAATGTTAACAATAAATTGTGGACAGGGAAGAAATAATTTTTATAAGGTGATGTTTTCACCTCTCATGCAGAGGTTCAAGCTGAACGGAGGAAATAGTCTCACCAATACTTTATACTATTTTTCAATTTGACTCAAGCTTGAATGAAAGATTTCGCCCACGGATTTGGTACTTGGAAATGAATGTCCAAGTATGAAGACCCATGTCTTTCACTAATGTCTCCGCACAGTCCCGTGAAATCTGCACAAAACAAATCAACAAAAATGTACATTAACAGAGAAGTTCTTCAAGTAAAAATAAACACATTCATTCACATTTAAATCCATATCTCCATAGATTGTGTTAGTTGGAGTTGGAACGGAGCTCCGAAGTAGTACTTAGATAATATTCCCATGCAGAAAATTCTTGACTATCATAAATTTCCAGCCCGAGATTCGAACCCTCCATATATAGAGAAATGATAAGGGTCTGCTTATCCTGGCATACCTGACTATACCACCACAAACTGACGTTGGAAATATTTGTTTATAAAAAATTGAACCGGAAATCGTCTATTTATTATTAGAAGCTCTTACCTCACAATCACTTATGTCGATGTGTCGAAGATTTTTTAGTGAGAACAACCCAAGGTACGCAGCGGCGTCAGTCAAAGAGTTGACTTTTCGTCCTCTCGATGTCTTTGTCGTCAAATTTAACTTCAAGGATCTCAGGTCTGCATTTAAATAATAAAAAAATATACTTAAATTAAATTAGAATCTCTCTGGATCTCATTATATCCTTTGAAGAGGAGCCTTAGTTATATGTTATGTTCTAAGGAGGAAGTCTGGGGGAACAGCAAGATACTACCAAGCAATCTAAACTATCCTGACGTGGCCAGTGGCCTATTGGCCAGATGCAGGAGACTCCTGTACGGCCTTAGCCTTAGTGAAAATAAAATATATTTATAGATATAAGATTTATAGTAAAGCAATATTGAACTAATATGAAAAAATAGAGACGAATGTCTTACTTGTTAGATTCCTGATGGATGGAAGCGTACTGTATTTATTCGTCTCCAATAAAATCTGTTCCTTCCGATCATCCATGGTTTGTTTTTGAAGTGAATTCAGGAATTCTTTCATGTCCTTGCTCCTGATTTCTTCAACTGGAATACCGGCAACCAATGAGTCAATATTTTCCGACGATCTTAAAGTCCCAGATATTTTTATATCTTCCAATTGAGTCATGTGAGACCAAATTCCCTTCATGACAGCCTCACCCTCTGTATTTGTTATTTTGCATTCCAACACTATCAGAGATGGGAAAATTGTGAGAATGCGGTTGAGATTTTCCATTTTGATTGGATTCACTGGAAGGATCAAGGATTTCATGTTCGGGCAGGGGTTCCCTTCGTTTCCGGTTAAGAAATTAAATTCATTCCCATGTCCCAATTCTCCCATAAGCATGGAAAGTTTAAGTCTTTCCAGAGACGGGAAAATGTTGTTGAAATTATCGCAGTTTCGGCTCAGATTATTCGTCACACACATTTCTAACACTTTCAGTTTTGGCATCCGTGGGAAATTGACCAAAGTTGTAGGATCAATGAAAAAGGGTGCTACGCTGAGACTGCTCAAAGTATTTCGGAAATGTGTAACGAGTTGAAACCAGTCAGCAATTTCTGGTTCATCAGAAAAGAATAAAAGGAATAGTTCTCGCAATTTCATTCCATTGGTGGACATCTGATGCAACAAATTAAATTGTTCAAGACTTGAGGGTTCGTCAGGTGTGTGTTTGAACATCAAGTGTTTAATGGAACATTCCCTTTTTAATTTTGCTAGCGTTTCCAAAATTTTCAAACCCAATTCAGACGAGAAGGACGTCAAATCTAGAGTTGACATGTTTTCAGCTGCTTCAAATAATTCCTCATAAAAGGATGGGCAAATCTTCATTGTTTCTACACCGGCAGAGTTCCTCCCTGCCGCTGGTGGAATGTGTACTGATGTTAAAAATTTCAAGTTTGGCTTCATTTTTTCAGGGAACAGTTTAATAACTTCGCTTTTGTCATCCTCTGAGATCATGACAGTTGGCAGAGTAAGGAATCTCAACTTGGGAGTAGATCTGAGCAATTCAGAAATATTTTGAATCATATGCACATCGATGTCATCCAGAATAATTTCAGATGCATTTTTCCCACAAATCTGGAGAAATCGTTGACCAACTCCTTTCGTAGTGTCAAAGGACCCAATTTGGAATCTTTCAAACGGAATCCCCAAAGTGTTTGTGCTCATCAGATTTATAAAATTTTCAATTCCATTCTCCTTCGGCAAATTCCGAGCATCGTTCGTCCCCGAGATGGTAACTAGGAAATTGGAACGGCGGACGAATGGAATTGTGAGGACATTCCACTTCCTGCCGACCAATCGACATGCTTTGAAATCCTTGCTATCCACATATTCAAACAGTAATGACAGGACCTGTTGTTTGGAACAATAAATATGATACAATGTTAATTTGAGATCAAAGTCGTGTTGACGAAATTGTCATAATTTTTAATGAATATTAAATTATACCACGTCATTTTTGAGCGGATGGTCATGTCGCTCCAACCAGGGTTTGTCCTTCGTCTCCTTTCGTTTACGCCCACGACCATTGTCAACCTAAATTAATTAATTTAATTAGTTAATCATCCGATAAGTCGTCAATGATACAAATCAATTCAAATGGCAAACTCAACTTTCGGTATTATTTTGCGCGGTGGACTTTACGCTTTCCGCACAATATGTAGTAAAAATTAAAAATTAAACAATTTATTGCAATATTTTTGCACAGAAACTAATCAGAAAAAAATTTGTATAAAAAATGAAACTAGAAAAAAATGGTGTTACTTACAGCCAACCGTTGAGCCGTTCCACTGACCATTGTGACCATTGCCCTCGTCACTACTGGCATCTTGTGTGCTTGGAAAATACAGTGATTTTTAACTTTGAAATATTTAGAAATTGTTACTCAGAATTCCCTCCACATTTCACAAACCGGCACTTGTCAAATCTCGCGGTGTTAGAACAGGAACAGAACTGAACAGGGCACGTGCCACAAGCGCCCGTAATAGACTTTCGGATTTCAATTTCAATTCAATTTTTTATAAAAAAATAGTTTTTTTAAAAGCAAAACAACAGACCATACTATTATTAAACCGGACTCAGGAGAACACTCACTTTCCTCATTCCCTGAGAGTCGAAGAGAAAAAATAAACAATTTAGAGATCACTTAAATTATACACGAATAAAATTCTCCAATCCGTTATAAAAATTTGGATAGGAGCAGATAAAATGTATGGCATATGGCATGCGAGGATATAGATCCAATCCATAAGCCAATGTGATCTGACATCTGATGTTTACCTTACATCGTACTTAATTGGTTGTCTGATAATATGTAGTGATATCCGTAATTGTAGCTGTATTTGACGTCAGATTTGAGAAAAAATCATGATTTATTGTGTCTGCTGAAAAGTAGAATCTACGCTTCGATCGGTTAGATCTGACTTATCATTCAGACGTAAGATATAATGTAATCTCGGCCTTCCATTAAGTGGTGATTCCATTAAGTGGTGATTCCATTAAGTGGTGATTCCATTAAGTGGTGATTCTATATGGCAGTTCGCGACCTGCAAATATTCACATATATACAATAAAATAATCCCTGCAATCTGAAATTAGTCCTGCAATGGAAACAACTCTAAGCATTGGAATTACACGTTGATCTGTGTATTAATTATAATTAATGATCGGGTACTAATTTCCTGATCAAAATTACCGCATAAAGCAATGTAAGGAGTCTGACTCTGGAAGGACATATTGCGGAAGACTTGAAAATCTCTACGGTCATATGGAATCGCAGCTTTAAAAAATAGGGTAGTTGTAATTGGTTATTCTTGATATTTGTTCTGGATAATTACATTTGTTAGCTCCACTTTTGTCTTTGAAATGAAAATAGTCTTAATTTAACATTCGTTCTCTCACAGCTCTGGGGCTCCCCCCACACTTGGGGCACAGCTCGGGGGCTCCGCCCTTTCACTTTTCCTCGGGGGGCTCCCCCTCACTTGAGGCACAGCTCGTTAGCCAAAGGAGTCTCTGTGTATTGGCCTACACAAGAGAATATCGCTCGGGAATACTCGGGATCCAAACCCCAGACACAGAACGCTAATACCCCATAGCGATCATCCTAGTCAGATGTCAGATCGGTATAGTGAGAGTCGAGAAAAAACGCCAGTGTGTGTCGAACCAACACACACATCAATAGAAAGCCTATCTCCAAGCCACTACACCATCCTGCTAGGACAAAAGCCGTCACTAGTTTAATTTATTTAATTTTGTAAACATTTCCATTCCACCTTTCGAAATCATGCACTGAAATATTGGTGAAGGACAAAAGCCTCATCAATTAGGAATTCATGTCATCCTCGCGCCAAAATATTCGGTCGGTATGGAATCACATGACGGTCCCAGACTACCAGGAGGAATTCTAAGAATTTGATTCTACACTTGAATCAGCCACACACAAGGAGGTTCATAACCTTTCAACAAAATATTGTGGACTATAATAATAGTGAAAATGATCTCTATAGGATAAGCAAGACGTTAATATAGAAGCACAGTAGTGACTTACCAGGCCAAGTATATCGTGGCCAATCTTAAAATTCTAATTACAATTCTATTTTGCATTCTTTGTCTATCGTCAAACAACGTCTACGCCAACTCTGTTGGCTCACTAAATTCAGACGAGACATATGCGGTGAGGTCATCCCAAACTCACAATTTGACCCTGAATTGGAAAAGTGCATCATTCCAATCGACACTGAATGTGACCAAGTTCATGGGAATGACAAATTCATCTGTCCCGCCAATTCTCGTTGCGACCTTGCCAATTACCATTGCACATGCAACGATGGATTCGTGAGTTCCAAAATTGAAGATTTTCCTGATTGTGGCCAATCAGGAAAATCCTTCGACGAAACTTGTGACGATCTCGATGAACTTTGCGATTATCAATTTTCAAAACTGATATGCGAAAATAGTAAGTGCAAATGTGGATTTCGCTACTTTTGGAACAACGCCTCTTCGGTCTGTGTCTGGAAAAAATGCCGAGACCAAAATTCTGGAGCTTACAATCTGGATCCGGTAACAAATCGATGCACGATGAAGATTGACGAAATCTTAAGGCATTTTGCCTCAGAGGCAAGGACGCCGAAGTATATGGAAGAACAACTCCTGGACTGTCCCAAGGACACGACTTCACAAAAATGGAATGATGACGAAGTTTATTCTTGCAAATGTAATCCGGGGCTTGTATCCAATTCTGATGAAACGGAATACAACGTTGCTGACCAGGAAGACATGTGATAACGAGGATGACCTTTGTGGACCTTTTGATGGACCTATACCTAACTCTCCAGACTGCAGTGCGACGGAAAATCAGTAAAACAATTGCGAATGTGGATCACACAATATCGAATATAAATTTATTTTATAGTATCAAGTTATAATAATACAGGGTCTTTTCTTCGTATTGTGGACAGTCTATATATGCCTAATCTTGCGCAGTTTTAGTCAGAAAGTTTTGAAATTTTTTGTGGTGGATCCTTAGAGAGTTTCGGGCACTGGAGAATTTTTTCAATTTTTTTGCATTCGGTTATGTTGGTGAAATAATTCACGAAAGTTGAATCACCACGGCGAACTTTTTCCAACGAAAATTTGTCACTTGGGCAAGTCGCAGAAAGGTCGAACAGTCATGGAATTTGAAATTTCCAAGAGTGGAGGGTCCATCATAGTCAACTGCGGGGTACCGTCGAAATTGCGAAATTTTTTGTTTTTTTTCACCAAAAATTAACTCTTTCTTTTGGCACGTCCTGTTAAATCTAGGGCAAAATCTCTATTTTACAGGAAGCTGTGTGAGGGTCACCAAGCGGAGAAAATGCAAAATTTGTGTTCACACATGACGAGAATTGGTTATACCTTCGGACTTCGAAATCCGACCGCCCAATTTCTTATCACAAGCCAGGTAAACATTATCCGGAAAATGGCATTGAAAAATCAGAAAAGTTTCGCGAACAGTTTATAGCCGTTGGCGCTTTGACCCCCCGTACAGTTACCCCTCTAATCAACGAGCCCCAAAATGTGAAAACTAACTAGAACTAGTTCAATACCAATGTTCTGGAACCGGTTTCGGAAGAATTAGTCGTTGCATTGTACCCTCACGAGTTCCGCCAAGAATTTTTTCTTCATGGGGAGATACTGTACCTCCCGTATTTCCAGGGAGACCGACGTCTATGCAGCCGATTTACATTCCAGACATGGAATGAAAATTATTCCTGACAGATAAATGCACATCAAGTCCACAGAAACAAGTTCCGCGGATTTTTTGCATTCTGACTCCTCAAACAAGGGCTTTGGAAAATGAGGGCGACAATTTTGTGTGCATTTGGAAAAAGTTTTCACTAGTATTTCAACTTCGGTGAATTATTTCACCAACATAACCGAATGCAAAAATTTAAAAAAAAATTCTCCAATGCCCGAAACTCTCCTTGGCCTTTGTGAATTGTTCCTCTTGAAATTTAACTAATGAAGAGAATGATTTGATTGTAGCACTCATTCCTTCCACAATGTTCGTGTAGTTTTTATTTTTCTTAGACGTCATCCTATTTTCGTAAATGTATCTCCGTCCATTTTTTGTAGCTCCAAGGAATTCATTGTCCCTGTTCAATCTGCACAATTTCCGGTCACGTACACAACCGATCACGTGAATTAGAATCGGATGCGGTGGATGAATCAAACTTGTGTGGAAATAAATTTCCATTGAGTTGTTTCCTTTTTCATAAATATCGTCAATCTTAATGATGAGTATTTTCCTCCCCAATCCATGAAATTCACATTGAACCAAACCAGGGATCCATTCTAGTGTTTTGGTCGAAATTATGATGTTATTTGTGAATATGATTTGCTTGGAACATCCCAGGTTCCAATATCTCCATCCATTTCTTCGATTCATTGAGCGCTTCAATTATTTCAGATTTGTAATTTGAACCCTCGTAAATCCGGAACTCAAGGAATAATGAAATTGCAACTGCACATCCTACGAGTGGTTTTCTTTTTTGGAAGATTCCACGGTAGTTTTTGAATTCTTTTAGGTGATTGTCGGCTGTGATATAACCTGGTACGCGTAGTTCCCCAATGTCGACATTCTTAGGCGTCCGTAAGTGTATATGAATTGAACAGTCTTCAAATTCGGATAGAAATGAGGATAGTTCATGAAATGTGAAAAGTTTTGTTTCATCAACTTTTACACTTTTGATAAGACTTGGCCAAAGAATTAACACCTAAGCGGCAGGAAAGAATAAGGACATCTGAACCATGGCGAATTGTCTCCTAAATATAGTCTTTCGTTTTTCGCTAAAATGCACTATTCACTAATATAGAAAATCCCCACAATGTATACTGTGGCATCTGAAGTATTAGCGAATTACACTTGTTCAAAAATATTTAGAGCAGATTTTAAAAATATTTCGTTGTTCCAAGAAGAAACTCGAGTTAAAATTCCGTCAGTTCCCGTTCACTAGAAACATGAAACTTAAAAACATCCAAATGACGAAACTGAAATTGTCTTTCGAGTCTAGTTTAAAATTTTACTTTACCGCAATTATTAAAACAGCAAAATAGCAATTATTAAACCGCAAGGGATATCCTTGCATGTTTCAACCTCGACCCAGGTGAAGTTATGCTATCTGAGAACCTGCTCTACGATATCTAGGATATTCAAGATTCGCGTGTCAAGGCGGGACGACGACGACATGGATTTTGAAGGAGACCGTTCCCCGAAGGAATCGGTCTTCGTGCTAATATTATTGACTTAAAACTGTCCGAGCTTCAAATAAAATCGTACCTCTGGGTATCACGTGATTTCTCTGGATACTTCTCAATATCCAATTTCGTTTGAAAAGAACACCGTAGCTAGTAGCTATTAGATATCAGATGAGAATGCGTGACTCATTGTGCCGAATTTCTGTTATGTTGTACATCTCGACCTACTGGACAGTTTTTCTGGAGGTGCTACCCCGAAATGTCCTACTGTATTTTTGATAAATTTACCTTCACTATAACTGACCCACAGGGTTCCAGGCAGAAATTGAATGGAATACCAGAGCCGTAGCTACGATGGTTGCTACTGGTGCGCTTAACCAGGGCTAGCCGGGGGTACTTAAATTATTTTTCTATTGAAGTATCATTTTAGCAGTGCGTATTTGATATTTCGTGAGTGACATTGACATCTGGTGTCAATGTTAAATCGATCATCGAGTAAAAACGCAATTATTGCATTTTCGTTCTTCCCATAATATTGAACGCTATTAACTCCAACTGTCACATGCCGTTTCGTGCACACTTGTCGGGATTTCTAATTTTTCTTTCAGAGCCATTTCTCAGTTGCGACCGATTACTTACTTAACTTAAAGCTGTAGTTTCTCTGCTAGTTACTAGTAAAATAACATGTGTGAGCTTACAAGTGCAAGGAACAGTGGTCATCTGGGGCAGCACTTAACCTTTGCTCCCCCCCCCGGGCAGTCCATCCAGGGGGAGTCGGACCATGTGCAATATGCATTTACTAGAAAATGTCATGAATGATCCAGGGAGCTATTTCGCATGAAAATCCCACGCGTGTCGCGGAACTGATGAGCACATAAGTAAAAATCGGCACGAAGATACGGATTTTTGAACTGTGTTTTGACAAAATCGAACCAAAAATAATTTCTTTCGAAAAATCTACTGATGGTATTTTTTGCTATGTTTTTATTGGCCGGTTTGGTGAAAGTCGATTTTTCTCTTTCAAGGTATTTGGAGATGAAAATTTTATTGAGAATTATTCACCGAAAAATCGACTTTCTCCAAACCCTCTTACGCACGCGGAATTGGATTCGCCATGCTTTAACCTGATTCACATGGAATTAATAATTTTCTGGTTGAAAAGCAATCAAATAATAAAATGGTTTTTTGATTTCCTGACTTGATGGCAGCTTGTTGCAATGCCATTAAGTTTTCCTCACTGTAACAAATATATTTGTCCGACAAGATGGGGCAACGAAAAACGAATTCTCCGAATTTATGGTTCAATGTTTGCCCTGTATTTTGATTAATGCCACCACCATACTGAGTATACCCCGCGGGTGTCTTTGGTAGAATTTGTGACCGGAACTTAGGGGGTCCACGTCCAGAAAAATCTGAAGGTACTTCCGCTAGGTGCAAATCTCGTGAATTGGTTTGGACGAGCCCAGATTGAGAACAAAGCATCCGAACGCACTCTTTCGAAATCTGAATTATTCATAATAAATAAATACAACAAAGGGTTGACGTGGACTTTCCTCCAACCCATTAATTGTATGAGCACGTGACCATCAATTCGAGTATGGGTTCACTCACATTATGAAGTTCAGAGGAAACAGTCAGAGATGTCAATTTCAGAGAAGCAAACGCCAAGTGTCCGCTCACGTCCGTCATTCTCCAATAATAAAGTTCAGAAAAACATTCAGAGCTATAAGTCACCGTTTCAGCAAATGTAACATGTCTTAGATCTGTCAAATATACAAAGTGTTACTTTCAAACTTCACGAGGACGACTGAGGGGAACGTCATTACGGGTAATTATCAAACCGAATGCAATGTTCCTCAAAATCCAGATAAAAATAATCTGAATTTTAAGTGTTTAACGTAGACATAGCTGCGTAAAATTATGATTATTTATATTTGGATTGCATTTGGTTTGTTAATTGCCAGCCCTGACACTCCCATCGTTAGTCCAGACTACTAAACAAATGTCTAGTCATTTACTCGTCAAAGAGGAAATGGACGGAGAGGTTCTCATTCTCTCCACTTCACACTTCTCCAATGTCTTCCAGCCTCTCGTTTCTGAGATCACGTGATCTGGTATCCCGGTAATGACGGCATCAAATAACAATTGACCCACTGTCCAGTCATCACCGATAATCAAAACTGTGAGATCTTTCAAGATTGGAAAATTAGTCCAAATCCCAACCAGCAATTTATACGTTGTAATTCCTGTTGTCAATTTGCTCAGGTTTCTGAAGGTCTGTCCAATTCTTTCACATTGCCATAGTTCCTTTAATGCTTCATCCGGTCTGAGGTCAAATGGATATTCTATCGAAGTCAAGTTCAAATCTTCCAAGGAATGAGATTCCGAGATTGAAAACAATTCTTGGAATCTAGATTCTAACGAATCTGATTCGAAGCTAATGTTCAAGATTTTTAAGACTGAAAATTGTTGTCCATAATTCAAGCTTTCCAACTCATTGCAACCCGAAAATCGCAAGTCTAAATTGGAGAGTGATTTCATGACCGGAAATTGAATTCTAAGATTGGGCGAGGAGCTACACATTCCAATTATCTTCAAACGAAGGATTTTGAGAGAGTGAGCTTGAGAAACAAGAAATTTGTTCAACGATAACACTTTGACATATTTAAGTTCAATTTGACTGTGGAATTCGACTAGGTTGATCTTTGGGACCACTTCAGTTAACAGCTTAATCCTACAGCATGGACGCTCTAGATGATAATATGGAAAATATATGTGGAGAGATGTGACGGTTTGAATTCTCCCAGTTCTAATTAGTGCTGCTACAATGTCATCACAGATGACTTCTACTTTGTTTAACACTTTTGTGAGATGCGGACAGGCTGAAAATAAATCAGAGAGAAAATGATTGTTTTGAAATGTCATCTCAAAATAATTTCTCTTGAAATGAATTTCATTCAAATGAAGCAGTCGTGGATGTTCAGTCTCGTTGAATATTCTGCTGTTCATCACAGAATCAGGTAAGTCCACAAATTTCCGGAGATTTCGCGCAAAATCCAACAGAATATTTCGTAATTGTGGAGGTTCAATGAATTGAACACAAGTTTCATCGTCTAGATGGTCCACATATCTATTCCTCATACGATTAACATAGTTTCCAAAGTTATTTCTATTCTGCATGACATTGAGTTCGAGTTCCTGCAAAGATGGTCCTAAGTTTTGAAATAGCAAGACAACGAGTGGTTCGTCCATGTCAATTCCGATGAATGAAATAGTGGAGAAATGTTGAGGGCGGCTTTGTAGGAATATGGTTGGGATATCACAGAGCAAACTGATCACAGACACAATCACCTTGGATTTCTTCATGTAATAGGGCGTGGCTACATTCCTCCAAAGTCGACACACTCCACGACATGCCTTAATTCCTTGATAATTCAGGAACAGGAATACATTCTCCAGAATCTGTGAGAAATCATCAAATTATTTAAATTGTACCAAAATTACATAATTGGTTCATAAATCGTATTACCAGAATATTTAACATGTGGATGTATTCCATCTGGTCGAGGTCAATATTTCGGATTTCTGACTGGAACTCTTCCTCGCTCTTTCCCTTGTCATCTTTCCACTTCCAACACTTGAACATTTCGAATCTTGTAGTTTCTGTTTCAATTCAATCCACTTAAAATTCCAGATCAGGAACACTCAACACCTTAAATATTTTGTTGAAGAGAGTTTGGACGAACGGCGTTCAAATGGGCAGAAGTTGTAGAGATGAAATGTAGTATCAGTATCGCTACTGTATGTCTGTTCTCACAAATGCTCAACATGTTCAGCCTCGTGAATTGTTTTTCATAGAGTTTGATTGTCTTTCCACCTGGCCTGAGAATGGTCCACCAAATATTAGGACAAATCTCTAGCTCGTAGATCTAGTAAGCTACAAGAGTATCATGCACTTACTTGCCACTTTGTCTGTTTGTCTGTGCTCACGCATTTTATTACTCAGTGGATATTAATAATTCCCGTGTGAATGGATTCGGAATACTTCCGCATGCATTGCATTCAGTTAAAAAGTGAAAAAGTCCGTTCGCTCTCTCGTTTGCTTCCTTCCGGACCCGGCCCTAGATCGGACTAATTGCTAGTTTCAAAATAAAACAACACTTTTGATTCAAGGATGAATAAACATGAAGACAATTTTTTTCTCTTTCAAGCTTTTATTGATGAGAACAAATTCAGGATAACATACATATGTAGTTGGATAAGAAATGTGATGATTAATTTAGTTGTAACTCGGAATCATTTTAGAAAACTGGACTGCCCGCCGTATGTTTATTTTCATCACTACTACTACACTATGTTGTCCAAAATTGTCCAGAATTCGTCCATTCGATCAAACAGATTCGCGTCCACCCTCAATTTCCTCCGATTCTTGAGGCACTGGAAGTTCTACCTCGGGCTTACAGTTCTTGTCCGCAGTCTTCTTCGCCGACCTCCATTGTTTTCGTCCTTGGATTACGGCAACAGCTACGACGAGGA
>JAQGCA010001159.1:0-19302 GCA_034698945.1 Protaphorura quadriocellata
TTTGTCGGCTGTATTCTGTGTCTTTTGGCAACCTTCGATTGGAAGGCAGAGTTCTTAATAAAGGAAATTTCTCTCTGAAGGAAATTACATGATCAGCTTTGCGCTAGCGTAAAGTTTTTGGATTAGATAGAGCAAGCACAAAGTTCGAAATACCCGTTTTTTAATCAACCCCTACCTACTTCTACGTTCAACGCGAAATAACAATTTCTTTCGGTACAAGAAACCCAAAGAAAACATGTTATTTCGGTTGGCAGTTGGCACTCCACGATCATAAGCCCCGTATCGTGGTATGAGAAAATAAAAAATAGCTTCGGAGAAAGTGAAAGGTTGGCTTAGGTTCGTGTAAATTGCTCTTCTTACCAAATTCATCTAAAGATAGCCTTTGCGTTTCTTCTGCCTCTTTCTATTTTTCCTTTTGCGTTTTAGTGTTTAGTTTACACGAGTAAAGTCAACTAATTAGAGGAAACCCTTCAATCCACCTTGTTTCGACTTCGACAGTGCGAAAGGGTTTGTGGTAAAAATTTCGACAGAAATATGATCCACGAATCTAGACACCAATAAAGCAAAGTACAAAGATTTCATTTTATTTTATTAAATAGTCGAAAATAAATTAAATTGTGCACACAGTAATTTAATATCAATAAATGTGTAATGACCATGTACTGTAGTATTTCGGACTATTTGACAAATAGTCGTATCTTGAAACGATTGATTTGAATAATCATTTCCTAACGGTTCCTTAAAGAGCAGTTATGGGGTCTCTCGTCACATATACTATTCTCTTCTCATAAAATGATAAATATACTCTGAACATGATCCCTTAATAGCACTATGTGATCTGAGTTGATTTGAGACCTTCGTAACCTAAATTTGTACCAGAAATGAATAAGCCCAATTCAAGCATTGTGCGTAGTCTCATTTCTTTAAGGTGTTTGAATTCGTAACTTTAGTCGAATATCTCTCTCCGGATCGTGACGTTCCTAGTACGCAAAATGCTCAGAAAACCGACTGGTTTGACTCATTCCTATCTACTATCTTATGTTTCTAGGTAGTACATTCGTTTTCGTCTGTGAATTTGCTGAGAAGGTCTCCCATGAATGAAATAAGCCACCTCGGTTTTCCAAGTAACAACAACGTTGAATCGACTTTTGAGAAAACTTAATAAATAATTCAGAGACATCCGCCGATGTAAGAGCCTACCTGTCTAAACCAATTCAATAGGACACACAAGGCTAGGTCCTTGACAGGGCGTGGTCAGGTTCATTCTTATTAAATGAGTGGTTGCGGGGGAAAAGGACGAAAATAGAATTGCTTTCAACAGAACCACTTTCTCCAATTCTAATCCAGGTCTAAGAAAGAAAGGGTGTTCACACAATGTCATTTTTCTTCCAAATGTAACATTTGGTAGAGACAGTCAGCTGCGCAAAAGTTGCGAATTTTCACAGGATCTCCTGGCTTGACATTTCATAGTCAAGAGTTCATTTCTTTAAATAAATCCGGTACAATGTCATTTTCCCCTTAAAATTTCGGAGAATAATATTGTCCATGCCTGTCGAAATAATCCAGCCAGGATATCCACTAACTGTGTAAGCCAAAATTGGTATTACAACTTAAGTCCGGATGGGTGTAAAATCAAATATTCAAACATTCTACAGACGTAGATGGTGATGTCGCTCACCTTAAATTATTTGTGTGAATTTATCGTATTTAATAAACAGTTTACAACATCATTTCATTTTAACCAGAAAGAGAACGTTATTCATTTTGCGTACTGATATAAAAAAAAATTTCAGGAAGGAAGAAAGAGTACAGTAAGAACCAATATTCTGGCATCTGACTGCACCCTATTGTTATATTTTTTCACAAACTTAATTATAAGAATATGTTCGCGAACTTCCGTGTGACGGCATATTTTGTGAAAACTGAAAAGCTAGACTAATTTTAGGAGATTGTTTAGAAAGATCACTTTGAACGGAGTGTCTCACGTCCCAAATTGATACTTTATTTGGATATTTCACCAAGAATCGCATTTTCATTCGTCTTCGCATGGGATAACTGTCTATGATTGCACTACGCCGAAGGACGTTTCTGTTACTAATCTACCAGTCTTAAAAGAGCAACGAAAGAGAGTGGTTTAGACTTACAAATAAAAATATTCAGGAAATACAGCTGCGTAGCGTAACATAAAGTTTAAATTTTTATTCCAAACTGTGTAAAATTATTTTATTTTTGTTGACATTGCTCTGTTTAGTCCGTGTGCGAGTACACTTATTAGGAGCATCCCAACAACATTGAAGGGTTCATTCATTTCCAAAAGGTTCGTTAGCGATGAGTTCAGAATAAAAAGGCCAGGAAATGCTCAATACATTAAGGTAAAGTCTTGATTGAGTCACACTTTTATCTGTGTTTCGCCCTGACAAAATTACTGAGTTACTGGAAATGTGTAATGGTTCGAGAACTAAACTTCGCGAGAGTGTTTCAGCGATGAAGAGTTGAGGACACACAGAAGTTGATTGACGGTGATATTAAATTCTTATAGCGATGAACGTCACAAGCAAAACCTAATGAGAGGACTCGAATCTGAGTTCCTATGACTCAATACTTTGAAAATCATTAAATGTTTACCATGGCAGAATATGGGAACATTGAACAAAAATATCTATGGGTTAAGTGCGCCTTCTTAGACTCAATAAAAATGCTGGTGTTCCATAATTTTCTATCCTTCGACTCACTTGCTCCTGATTTGCAGAATGTAGTAGAAGTAATCAGTGTATTGTGATATAGTAAATCATATTTTTTTAAAAGAAAAATATTAAGAATCTTCCACAGAATCGAAATATACCTATCGGTTCTTTTTCGGAGTTTTCTCGGATAAGCATAAAAGGTTGGAAGGAATTTCGAGATATTTCTGAAATGAACATAAAGCACAGTAAAAACCTAAGAGTATCGACTATCATAGAGAGGTCAATTCGTAGTCCCTAGTTACGCTTCTAATTGAATTGGAGAATTAATTGAACTCAACGGCTTAATAATTTCCATTCGGCGTCGAACCCGCGACCATTCTGAAAGTAAGCAGGAATAGCACATGCATTTCTTTACTCCCGCCTTTGGAAATTGAACGCCAGCGCATCCTAGCAAAACTCCCCGGAACCAGATGTTGACCTTGTTTGGTCTGGTGTCAACAAAAATGTCCTCTCTATGAAAGGAGCGAGATTCTATACTCTTAGGATTTTACTACTAAAAGTGAAATAATGTATGATCTGAATAAGACAACATTAATTCAGTCGGATTGTTTCAGACGAAGCTTATCGGATCAGGGAGAACATTTTGTCTAATATCGGACGAAAACTATTTTGTTGCAAGTTCTTTTTTTATCTTCACAATGTAATCAGGATTATACCCAGACATTTCGTTTCTTTTCCTGATTGCCTCATTTTTAATGATTTTTACAACATCGCGTCACAACAACAAAAGATAACTACATCGAAAGAGTATGAAAGGTTTCAAGTGTCCCATCCATTTACAGGGGAATGTTTGAATTTTATCTTGACATTCAAATATTAGTCTACGATTAGAGATATGTGTGGGTGGGTCAATAAATAGACTCGACAGACTAGAATAACTCCAATTTGTGCAAAGAATCAGAGCGAGACTGACTAGACGATTTATTTTATTATCTGTCAGATCACTCACATCGTGAAACTTTAACATGCACTCCAAGTTGCAAAGAATGATATGTCTGCTCAGCAATTCTTGGCTCTAAAATATGACAGTTATTGATTGCCAGAAATAATTGATGAAAGGAAGCCCATGCTTCCAAATTGAATCCGATACGTTTCTATTGATTATGCATTACTGCACCAGAACGTGCAACAATGAAGAAAAAAGCTACTTTTTTTCGATATTCTATGCAAAAATAGACACGGAGAAAAATTCCCATAGTGCTTTCTAACCATGTAACGCTTATCATTACGTGCAAGAACTATCCTAGATGTCTGGATTGCATGGCAATCAATACGTACATCAAACTTCTAATAGTCATGATAATTCAGCAAATACAAAAACTGAGCTGAGAAGAAATTGACAAATCTATCATCTTACATTGATTTTTGTTCTAGCGTGCGTGCGCATGCAATCAGTAGTTTCCATTCTAGAGTCAAATATCGTGATGACATAACTTTCTTGCAGAAAGTTTTTCATTTTTGCACGTGCATGTTAGTTCGTTTTAATTTAATTTCAGGCCGAAGGTTATCAAGCAATAAGGAAAATGTTTAGTCAACGGAAAAACGGAATAATGTGAAAGGAGAGCGCACGAACTTTCACTTCTAACACTAATCCAAACCCAGGAAGGATGTTCTAATCCTTTCCTTCCGGTGCGATGTCGCTTATTCAAAATTTAATTAAGTAAATTAGAATTTATACGGGCTCTGAATAATCTAATATGCATTAAGTGTCTTGCTGCTCGCCCGAAATTAAAATTGTGACAAAAATATGTGTTGCCCTCACTTCTGTACATAATTACAATATGAACTTATATACCCGGAACTTATCACTTATTAAGATAATATTTACCCCTGCAGTTATTTGCAACTGACAAAGGGGGCTTTAGGGCGACTTATTTTTGGAAATTATGAAAATGGTATTTAGGTCGGAATTAGTAAGACTCCATCCAATGGACGTCTGTCCGTGGGGAGGATCAGAGAGCAGCCAGGCGGAAGAGACAAGTGACACTGTACATGCATTCACATGATAGGCTGACCCCGGACTCGACCCTGTACTCGGGTCAATGTTTCATGACCTTCGCGGCCCATTAGATTGAGATATCCTATTTTGACCCTAACTTGTGTTCACTGGACACGAGACTCAAAAAATTGGAAGGCACAGCATAGCAGAATGCGAGAATTGGCAGAAAAGTATCATTTGAAATTTCGTGTGTAACGAGAGAAATAAGGTTACTCAGAATTATTGACAGTTTTACATAGTTGAGATAGATTTTTCTCAAACACTCCTCCGGATACCATCCGTAGGCCGAAGGACAGTTGACCCATTCCAGAGTCGACATCGCAGAAATAAATACACCTGATTTAATATTTGGAACTGAAGTTCTGGTAAAGTAATAATTGGAGCAGCGTCTAGGTTAAAAAATTTCCCTTCGATCTTTAAAGTTAAAAATTTGGTAAGGATTTTTTCGAATTGGTGGTATGTATCCGAATTAGCTGACATTGCTTATACTTTTCTAATGTCGAACTATCTATATTGAGACTGAGAGGACATTCTAATTTGGTTGCTGTTCTCCTTTGGTCAACATTTTAATAGAATAAGTAACGTTTCATAAAATATTAGCCATCACAGTCGACACTATGGATACAAAAATTTTTTATCCATAGTATGTACACCGAATTCTGTACCTCACCTGTTATTGTGTTTTAAAATCGACTTCTAGTACTAATTCAACACTGAAATCTAGAATATGTATGTATTTCAAAAATCTGTATTTCTATTATTATGGTCAAGAATTTTAGTACCGTTTTCAATGTACTTTAGAATGAAACTGTTATCCAATAGAATATTTGTGTTTACAGATGTGTGATGATATGTACATGATACTTTCACACTACACAAAATAAACAGAGTCAGATTAATCGATTTCCCAATGGATTAAGGGCAAGGCTGACTGGGTCATTTATTCTATTATCTGTCATGCCGTACATACATTCCACTCACTGGTTTCAGCGAATATGTTGACTCAGCAATTTTGGCTGAAATACGATGACACTTATCGATTGCTAGAATTATTCCGTTTGTACTACCCAAATTATGGATTGAATATAATGTCGGACTCCTGTGGTTTGTACTTTAATAAACTATGGATAAATTGAGGAGGAGAGTCCGCAACGAAACAATTCATCGAATTAATCATTTAAAAGTTATTCTAGCATTCAGATGTACACATTGTGTACTAACAAGAAAGCCCAAAGGAAAATCTTACTACTGTACTAATGTATGGTGAATAAATGATGACAAAAATGTTTTCACAATATGTCAGTTAATACAAAGAATATGGCGTTTTCCTTTGCGAAATGAAAGCAGAATTTATGAAACTGGAATTCCTCATCAATATTATGATATTGTAGGTTCGCTTCGTATCTTTGTTCGTTTGATTGGACATTTCGAATCCGGTGACCTGGAATTCTTGCTTAGACGGTTTAAACCATAAGCTGATGAAGTGAGAACAAATTAGTCTTTAGTTTAAGGTGAAGTCATTTCTCTTTTTATCCGACCCGGACACTCGGACAAAACATTTACTTGATATACTCATTTTTTATACTTTACATTTATGGTATTTTCCGACGACTTATTTCGGTGTGTTATGTGTAACGTGTGTAATATTCAATAAAGTAGGTTGTTATTTTCTACGGCAATCAATAATTCAGTTAGAACAAGTTTAAATTATGTTCTAAAAACCTTTGTTAGAATATTAAAGCCTTTACTCATGTTCACAGTTGCTTCGAGGGAAAGTTGAAACGATTTACTTTCTTCACCCCTATTCCCTCAAGATAAACAGATAATATGAAATATTCTTAGTATTTTTACTACAGTTTTAATTATTTTATAACGTAATATTATCGGTAATATAAATCAAATTCCAAATACAGACCTTCCTGAGTTTTCCAGAGTGATTCCATTCGGCGATTGGGTTAAAGTAGAATAGAAATGCATGCGGAGTCGAAAACCAAAATAGTTTCGGTCACATACTAGTATTCGGTGGGACTAGTTCCTACAATATTTTTTAGAAACCGCAAGTATTTCTGATTACTAAAATTTCAGAATTGTGTGCACAATTTTTTTTCGAACGTGATTGTTAAGCCAGCACATGTGCAAAATACACGTTCGTTATTAAATATTGGGAAGAAAAAAGTAACCTATGCTCAAAGTGTTATTTTTGTTTGTAAAAACCATCAATCGTTATCAAGAATGTTTATCAAAATGTCACTACAGAGCTAAGAAATAATACCAAAATAAAGCACCATGAAGCACACACAAACCGGGTAAAAGTTTACAAAGATTTGAGAAAGCGGAACAATGTACACAGTCGGTGCTCTGAATTCGACTGAAACAAGTTATATTCCTATGAACTCACGGATAAAATTTCCCTGGACAGGCCAGAAGAATTCTAGAGAAGTTCCGGGCGCAGGGCATACAATAGAGTATGCTAGAACCCAACCCGGTATATTTTCAAGCCGAGTCCATTTTGACTAATCCATCCGGATTTGGAATCTTACTCTTGCAATTTTCAGGTAGCAGGAGTGTAACCATTGTGAACTCTTACTAATATCTGGATGGTCGTCTGTACAAATTACTTCAGTCTGTGATTGCAGAGAAGTTCAACTTAAAACACAGAATTCTTCAATTATTAATTAAAATGAATCCCTCGCGTTTCTAAGTACATGTTGAGTATATATTCGAGACTGTGTCAGAAACTAGAATCGGGCGATACAGCCGGGATGACAGAAAAAGGCAAGAATCAAAATGTGAATAATTATGATAAGGAGATACTCGTTCATTCATACTTAATAGAAGAATCCTGGGAGTCCGCAGTTGTAGCAGTGCATAACGATTTTTTTGAACAAAATAAGAATCGCTGTACAGTGACTGAAGTGGATCTGTAACATTTATTTGACCAAATCCAACATTATTTGTGTTTTTTAAAAAAAAAAAACTCAGAGGCTATAACTATCGACGTGACTGTAGTTTCACATCATCACTAATTTTGAAAATTACAAATTTTGAGCTAAAATCAAAATGATTACAACTCACTGTCGACTGACGTTAGTACCATCAAACATGATCAAACAACTACATAGAAGTTAGCATCTGCAGTCACATGTATTTGTACAAGGTGAAAGCACGAGTACTTTCACTTCAAATATTATGAAACTACGTAGTTTCGAACACACTTTCTCTCTTGGTCTGTGTGTCCGTTGTACAAAATTTAATTAAGTAAATTAGAATTTGTTCATGTTTAGTTCTAACAATAAGTGAGGTTAAAAAGTTTTTTCACAAGTCATGTAGTTACGAATTTATAAATTCGGGTCAGTATCGTACTACACTAATAAACATGGCACGTGGACCTTGCGTTTCCTCTTGACATTATACGAACATTTGCTATAGCATGGCGAACTTGGAAAACATTTGTTTCACATAGTTTATAGTTTATAGTTTAGTTGAAATGAATGTGCGGTCAGAGAATAAATTCCTGTGAATTATCTACACAGCCCTTGGTATTATCTTCAAAGACGGAGCAACAGAACTTGACCTTCATATTTCAAGAGTAGGTAAAACTTTGCACTACCAGAAATGTTTGAAGCATTACAACCAAACTGATCCTTGTGTAATTCTACTGAAGTTCAATGTGTCAACAAAAAGCCATTCGTGAGAAATCACATAACATAATATAATATGTTGAATTCAATGTAATCCAGGTACAAGGGGATTAATGGTCGGAATTGAGTGACAAAAAATTGAGTTGCTGAAAAATGAGTCAATGAATTTGTGCTCAGGACAGGGGTATTTGAAACCAATTTCTTCGGGGAAAATAACTAATATGGCAGGTGAGAACGAAAAAATTATGTGAATGATTCAATCATCTTTCCTACTTTGAAAACTGATATGATTAATGGTGATAAAAAATGAAGAATCAGGAAACTATCTAATTCCATCTCTCTTGGTCCTATTGTTGACAACAGCGCAAACTGAATTCCTTGGCCATAATTGCCATAATACCGAATAAAAGAAATTAATCAGGATAACTCATCAGGGTTGCACTGGGATGGAATTTATTTTTGGTCTCCACGATTTACAATTAACGCACCTTTTTAAATCCATCGATTGTATTGTATGCCGAACTTTTACTGTCGCCTGATGTTGTGGAAATCGGATGAAGAGGTCTGGGCATCTCTGTGAAGCAGCCGTTGATTTGAATAATTCTTGACTAATGCTCTCGATAATCTTTCGATGTGACATGCATTGTGGCTTAGTTTCTAATTACGAATATACAGGGCGTTTCAAAACCAAGGACGTTCACCAAAACTTTAATTTTAACTAAATCTAAAACAATTTTATTCGAAAATTTAATTGTTTGTCTGTCGATGAAAATTCAAGGGTCATCGTTAAGGGTAGCCAAACGTTAACATGGGGAGAAGCAGTGCAAAGTTTAAGGCCACTCGGAAGTGTGTGATGCCCTTGTTAACGTTTCGTGACCCTAGCGGCGACCCTGAAATTCTCACCAACTTGATCCCCATTTAAACATTGTTCAGCAAGTCAAGACTCAAGAAGTAGCTCTGTGCAAAATTTGGGGTTGCTCACTATTAGATGGGTTGTTTCTTCTTACATTGTGTTCTTATTGTCAGTGCGCTTCAAGTGTAGTAACTGGGACATGGCTCATTAAACCCATAATTTTTTCAAAGAAAACGTATTCTCACATTTTAATTTGTGTCAAAATTAAAGAAGTGAAGGCGAATATTATGTACTTGGTTTTAAAACACCCTGTATACAGCTAAATTCTTCAACATTTTCTCGTGCAGGAGTCAATGCTTGCACGCACTTGAACAGTTAGTTGCAGTTTCGGATTAAAAGGACAACAAACTACATTACAGAATCGTAAGACATATTCCAAGAACCTGGAGTCTCTGACCTCACAAGTCCGGCATAATTAGAAAGTCCAGTGTGTGTGTTGCCGCCCGTTTAGAAGGTCGTGTTTTTCATTTTTCTGTGTTCATCGGCAAAGTCGAAACTTAAAGTTATCGACTACGTAATTATTACGGTTTCAGCTAAAAAATTTCAACTGGTAAAATTTGAAATGATAATTTGAAGTAAGAAAGACAAACCACTTAATTAGAGTTTTGTGTTTCCAATCTATCAACCGCAACAAAAATGGGATCCAACGAAGAAAATAGGATGGGAATCTTAAACGGATGTCCACGGTCACCCCAATCAACAAGGTAATTATTGGGCACAAATTAATTAGCTAGTCGACTATAATAAAAAGTACCCGAGTGACCGAACTTTTTGTAGGTAGAGTACCTTTTCACGACGATAAAACAATGAACGGGTTGACCTCTTTGGTCACTGTTTGACCTGTATGACCAAACGCTCATGGGTTTTCCATCGCAAGCAAGGGAATTTTTTTTAAGAGAATACTGTTTGGTGACCCAGGACTCTTTTCAACAGACCGTATGGGATTTTTTTTACCATGATTTATCTCAGAACAGAAACTACTCATCCTTTCGCAAGAATTCCGTCAGAATTTTTTTGTAGTCAGATAGTGGCTGGTGTCAATTCTGTTTCACACTGAATATTTTTGGAAGATGAACTTACTTTAGTCATCCCTTTCTGATTACAGCAATGAAACACCACACGGGGGAATCGTGAGACTTGCTGATATTGACGGACTTTCGAAAAACATGCTATGCAGCCGTTGTGAAAAAGTCGCAGCGCCGCCCAAGGTCGCTGTCTGCCCAGAAGGTCATCTGATTTGTGGACCTTGCGTTCGGATCCTTACCCCTGGTCCTCCAGCCCAAGCACCTTGTCCAAAACTAGTACAAGTTGATAACCTGGTTCAGCCGTGCGGAGGACGTATTGGACGCTACAAATGTCAAGTGTACGAGTACTTATACAACAACTCATCGTTCCGTTGTGCCTATGAAGATGCTGGGTGCCGAAAGACACCATTGGGGTCAAATGTCAGAGAGCATGGAAAATGTTGTCCTTACCGGTAAGGAAACTTTTTGTTTCCTTTCTTAGAATTAGCTACAATTTTAGGCAGAACTAATCGCTGACCATTTGAACTTGGTCCTCTAGGACAGAGTTCACTGTACTATCGATAATCAACATTATTCATAATTATGTCCACGTTATTCAATCTAGACCGACGAAACCCTGCCCATTTACTAGTTGCACATCTGGACTTGTTTCACAATTCACAATGCTCAAACATTTGATCTCTGTCCATAAAATTTCGCCCTTGGATTCAGATACGCTCAGAGTCCAAGTTGTGGATGAACGAACAAATAATCACATTCCAGTCCACGGACAAGGTAAATAACTTGGAATCTTCATTGTTGATGCCAAATTAGCATAATTCTCACAAACATTTGTTTTTAAATTTTATGTACAGCAAGTCACCGTTGGGTTTGTGCGCTTTTGAGATGTCATGACCGGAACTTTATGCTGATGGCTGAGGAGCGTAAAGGTGGAATGTATATGTGGATGTCATTAGCTGTGGGTGAAGGAATGGTCAATGGTCGAAAATTCCAATGCGTCTTAAGCCTTGTTCCTGCTCCTGATAAAGCTGTGAGTGAAATATGGATAATTTTAATTTAGTCGATACGGAATGGTTTCAAAGTCGTGGAGACAAATATGCTATGTTAGAGAATAAGGAGTAGAACTAGTAGAATTCAAAATTTTCACTAGCAGTTAAATCTCTATTCGATTCGTAAGTCTATTCTCTGTATGTGTGTGAATGCATTTCCAAACGTAAAAATATTGGATGGATTTGATTTTTAGTCTTTTAGAAATATTTTACCACACTAATTTAATTGTTTGACTCCTATTTTATCATATATCACGTCCTGCATAATTGTCTACTTCGTGGTCTATAATTCTGGAATTAACCCTCGCTTTCGCAGATCTCCTCACAAGGCTTGACCTGGGAAGGAGAGGTTTATCCACTCGAGGAATCATTTGAACGGATCGTAGCCGAGGAAGACACTCTTTTGATAAAGAAAACGTCACTGGAAAAGAAATACTTATTCGTGGCTGAAGAATTATTCGTTTGGAATGCTGACGTTTGTATCAAGGTACTTTTACTTTTACACTCGGTAACAATAAAAAAAGCATAGCCACCTTGCAACAGGACTTATTCGCTGTATGTCTAATTAATGTCTATAACTTTACTAAAATATAGGAAGCACTTTTCCAGGGAATTTCACTAACTATTGGTGTTGACGGAAGTTCCAATCCCACGACCCCGATCGTAGCTAATCACGCGGAGCACGTTGGATCCACTTCACAGGATTTTTATGCCAATGGAGTTGTGCGCTTTGAGTCAGCTCCATCAGCACCACCAAATACTCTTTTCATGTCACCGGATTCGGATAAACCCGTGATGTTCTTGGATTTGACTAATGAGGAAGAATCTACGAAGGAAAACATCAGCCCGAAATTGCCTCCCAGGAGTCCGCAAGTCGAGGTAGGTAATGGCGCAGTGTAGTGCGCATTAGTATTACAGTGGACTCTCTATATAACGACCCTCCCTATATCGAACACCTCCCTATACCGACCAAAAAGCCGGGACCCCAGGAACAACATTTCCATGCCCTTCCTTGTTATTGAACTTTCTGTATATCAAACTTTCTCTTTATCGAACACATTTTGGTGCATTTTTTGAGTTCGTTATATAAAGAGTCCACTGTATTTTATAAGATCGGGGGTTCGATTCTTGCTAGTGGGATCCATTTTCTGGTTGTACTTTGGATCTCAAATATTTTCGATGAATTATCTTGCCCAGTGAGGCCTTTAGAGTAACTTCAATAAAGAATGATCTCAATTCAGGTTCGAACCCAAAGATTCCTAAAGCTGAAATGGAGTAAGAGTTCGAACTGAAGTTTTCCACAATACTAATTTTAAGTTAAATCTTTCAAGGTTGATCGAAACAAGAAACCGCGAATTGAAATTGAATCTGCAATGGCACATCCTCAAACTCGACAGCAAGCACGACAGCAACAGCAAGTATATCAGCAACAGCAAGCACAACAGCAACAGCAAGCAGAACAGCTACTGCAACAGCAACAATACGAGCAACCAAAGCCGCAACGGCGTCGTCGCCATAGGACTAACGTGGACTCAGATAACTCTGGTGAAATGGAGGCAGTTATAATCCTGGACAATGAGACAACGCCTGAACCAATGAAAATGACTGAAAGACCAAAACCCGACACGCCTAGGCCAATTGAGAATTTGTTTTTGCCAATTGTGCCGAGTAGAACTAAACAAAGTACTTGTACTTTGTCACCGAAGATACTATTCCGGGACGCAGGTCACGCTGCGAAGGAATTAGAGGACTTGATTTCCAGGTAAATATGAAGTTCTAAAATATTCTATAACGTATATTTTGTATAATTATTTTTTTTTCGTTTTTTAAGGGTGGATTTCTCTGGCGGCAAACACTAGTAAAGAGACGACAACACTTTATTGACACCTACTATTAGTATATATTTGATTATTGACGTTTGGATTTTTTCGACGGAGTGCTTTCTGCATAATTTTAGACTTGTCGCCTTTATTTTAATGATCTTATAGTACAGATAATTTTTAGTATTTAGACCACCTTCTTAGTATTGTAAACCAACTTTTGCCGTTTTGTGTAGATTAATGGATAAATTATTCAGCGAGAGCATGTAAGGTTTCTAGTTATTTCATTATTTGTTAGAGGATTTATAACGGCAATTTATAGATATCATTAAAATTAGTTTCGAATAAAAATTACCACATTACAACTTGCTTTACTAGTTTTTCTGAGTATGTTGAAACACGTTTATTTAAAGTGTTTAAGAGAGATTGACAGGAAACAATGAGCACAACGAAGCTTTCCATCCAGTTTGATCGTGCAATAAAAATTTGGAAGTGTCTCTGTTTAAAAGCCGGAGCGAGTTGACCCACAATTTTTCCAGATTTCTGGTTTTTGTGTGGGTTCTTTGTATTGTAATATTGTAAGTTGTTCCATGAATGAAACTCGCTGAGTGTTCATTTCTCGGCGCAACTTCCATTCTAGATCGATCCTCGAACTTTGATAAATAATTAAGTGACATCCACCTACTCAAAGGTTTGGAAGGGCGCAGCGTAGTCAGACAGGTCATGTACGGTGGCCCAGAACCGCCAAACCAAAATTATGACAAAATTAAATCAAATGGAATAAATTTAAAAGTATTTCAAAATAAAAACAAAATAAAATAAAAAAACAAATGAATTAATATATTTTTTTTAAATATTTTGTTTTATTTTACAAAATAAAACAAAAATAAATATTTTTTAAACTAAAATTGTTTTACTTTGTAAAGTGATTTACTATTTTTTTACTTTTTATTTTCCCTACTGGTGGCTTAACCATGGGATTTTCATAAGGCGGACCAGTACCGCCATTCCCGTCCCGTAAGCTTACATAGAGTCCATTGGAATTTAAATACAAATGTTCACTTAATATATGCAACAGAAGAAATTGTATTAATTCATGCTTCGAGATCTCACCGGAGAACTCGACGATTGAGATATAATTGTGACCATGATTTAGAGCGGCTCAAAGTGTTTCGAAATTAATAAAGACAAAATACATTACTTTGCACGTGCCAACCAAATTGTTGACCTTGCTGCATTCGAGATGATTTATGAAGCTAGCGCTATTTTATTCTTGAACAAAATAACATTGTCAACCGGAAGGTTTACACTTCTTTCTGCCAACCCCACTAGTACTAGCTCAATTCACTGCCCCTCCTTTCTCTAATGTATTTTTTAAAATATTCAAATTCTTTGCATTACATCATACAATATATTACCTTAAAATCGGAATTCCGTTAAAATCGGACTTCCCTTGAATTTTCTGAACAGGTTCCCTTCGGAATTACATTTTCAGCTGTTTAATTCTGTCTCGCGAATTGGTCATAGTTACTACAAATTTAATGAAAGGAAATGGAAAACTGGGTCTTGTCAATTTGAGACTAGTCCTCGTCTATTGTAAAGCATATTTATATATTTTTTAGAAGGTTGGTATTACTATGTAGAATTGACATCAATTTAGTCATCAATAACGTTTTCTTATGTGGCGAAATGCTATCAGTGCAATCTTACTGTCGTCCAGTTTTCATCCAAGATCTCGAAAAACAAGCGATTGTTAACCGTCCGACCAGATTTATTAAGTGAATATTTGTATTTAAATTCCAATGGACTCTAAGCTTACGGAACGGGAATGGCGGTGCTGGTCCGCCTTATGGAAATCCCATGGTTAAGCCACCAGTAGGGAAAATAAAAAGTAAAAAAATAGTAAATCACTTTACAAAGTAAAACAATTTTAGTTTAAAAAATATTTATTTTTGTTTTATTTTGTAAAATAAAACAAAATATTTAAAAAAATATATTAATTCATTTGTTTTTTTATTTTATTTTGTTTTTATTTTGAAATACTTTTAAATGTATTCCATTTGATTTAATTTTGTCATAATTTTGGTTGGCGGTTCTGGGCCACCGTAGTCATGCCCATTAATATAAATGAATAGTCTCAATGGGAAAGACGAAAATAGAATCTGCAAATCCAGTGAAAACGATTTCGTTTGGTAAAAATGACATTTCTCATGTTGTCTTATTTTTTAATGGGGGTTTAGGTAAAGGTCATGATTTCTTTAGAATATTATTTAGACCGTCCTTACAACTATTTTTGGAGTTTCCTCGATCATGACTGTTTCTGTATTTTTCTATAAGCAAGATTGATCTCACAATACATTTTTCATGTACATGTAAGGCAAAGTTAAAGTTATCTTGAAATCATCATGTAAATTATGGTTTCGATGAAATTACTTTTTGTCGAATGTCTTCAGGTGCAACTATGTGTATAGGAATACATTCAAGGCAATATTGAAGTCGAACCAAAAAATTTCTATCAAAAATCCAATTTAATCAGGACGTAAAATGAATCCGTGATTCGATTTCATGTCTACTTCATCGCCTATTATTTTTATCAATATGTCGACATTCATTTAAAATTCCAGATAATCAGATCCTAATCTAGTCCATACTGTCGGCCGGTGGATTCATGTACTTTGCGCGTAGACCAAAAAAGTCATAAAATATTCAAATCTTAGTCTTCGATCACCTATATCTCTATTCTTGGCAACCTTCCGTATGGATTGGATTACCTTCAGCGTATTGTAAGAATCAGAGCAAGACTGACTGGGTGATTTATTTTATTATCTGTCTAGAATCGCTCACTTTCACAATGCGCAGTCCGGGTAGAAAAGAACTAGAGTTGAACGATGTGTGTCAGTTCCAGAATTTTGGCTCTGGAATATGACAGATATTGATTACCAGAAACTAATTGATACAAGCCCAACCTCTGCCCGTTTTCCAAATCGAGCTGTATAATATGGCTCTACGTCTGTAAAGGAAATAAATTAGTCCAACGCTACCTTTTACGACTTATAACTTTCACCCAAATCTGTGAGTATTTTTATACGAGTGAAGTCATAATGGGGAAAGGCTATGCGAATGTCGATCGAAATATGGTGAATAGAATTGCATTTTATACCCGCTACCAAAATAGCTTCTGTTTATAGATCACTGATACAGAATCGTCTGCTAAAAAATTATGGAATCGCCACAAGCCTCATGCTCTACTGATGTAGCGAGAAATTGTTAGACGTATTTTGTTGATGAAAGCGTGCCAGGCAGGTAAACACAAGAATTAATACCAAAACAATTTCTATCTTTTAGTTCACAATTTTTTGTTTAAAACACCATTCAGTATTTAAATTTTTAAATAAATATTCTTAGATCCTAAATATTAGTTATTTATTTGATATGTAGTATGATTTACTGAAAGTACCAGAATACGCAAAGCCGAGCTGCAGATAATGTGCCAACTCTGCAGACGTCTTGGCTTCCAAATCGTGACAGTAACCTCCGGAATGTTGACATTTATTTATGGGATAAGAAGATTGGTTCATGACCTTCGTTTCAATCAGAAGATACAAGATTGTCCTTAATCCGAGCCTGTGCAAACATTTGAGTCAAAATGTCGACAATCGATGGTCCGGAAATTTCTTGAGATTCTTTGAATTCAAGACTATCATTACCAATGTCCGACTTGTCAAGATTTACCGATAATACAGAATCGACATTCCTAATGCTCGTATGACTGTTGGCGGACACGTTTCTGAAAAATGTGACCCCATACGTTGATGCATAACTCAAAACCATCGTCTCTCTGACTTTAAAGCATTCCTTGTGACGACATTTTTGTTTAGCTCAAAATTGAGTTTGAAAAAATTATAAGAATTTAAACAAAAAAAAATCTTAAGAGTGATATTGGAAGAATTCTACAGATGTACTATTGACGGAGTCTTAATTATTAATTTCTTAATTATTGTCTTATGTCTTCACGTTCCAAACGCATATTGGCACATTTACACAGAGAACTGACGAGTTAACTCAAGTGACAAGGCATTTCCAAGGAAGTTTAACTGGGGTGTACTCACACCTCACACAGGAACCTTTGACGGATTAATGTATAACTATTGTGTAGCCGTTTGTTAAAATACAGTTCCGGTGTCCGTCTATACTAAATTAGGGAGATCAGCATTAATTTGTTAATTTTTGTTAGCAAATTGTTGATCTGGAAAGACACTTAAAAAAAACCAAACTTGAAACTTGAAACTTGCTCCATTGATATTGGCTGGCACTCAACAAAACTTAAATCCATGATTCTCATGTGAATTTCTCTGATTTCCGTATTCAACACTGGTCCCTAATTGTTGTTCTTAAGTTAAGGACCAGATAATTTAAAAACGGTGAATAAATTCACCTTGTAGAAAATACCGCTGTACTCTTGAAATAACTATTGCAGCCCTTCACAAGCTGTGAACACACATCATGGTGAATGGTGATAAAAAGATACAAAACCAGCAAACCGGAGAAAGTTTACATGGGCTGGAGAAAGCAGAACTGCACAGATTATGTCTTACATTCTGAGAATTCGGACTGAGATTTATAGACATATTCGTTTGAACTCTTCAGCATAAATTCATCCAGACAAAAGAATAAGCAGAAGACAGCTCTACTCCGGCGGACATATGCTTGCTTTTGAATTTATACCAGAAACTGGACAGCTTATCTGTTAATCTTTAGCTAATCCACAAAATCCATAGTCACATAAATCATAGATTTAATCTTGTGACGTTTCGTAGGCTTTTGTTTTCGTGTAGATAGCAACCAAGTTTCTGTTGACGCAGCCACTCTCCACTCTCCAGGCACAAACCTCTATGTATTGCATTATATGTCCCAAGATTTGATTGTATTGGCTGTATTTCAGTCTACCGTCTAAAAATGTTTTCATAGATGATCTATTTACCAGAAGAAATATTAATTTCTAAAATATCGGACTAAAATATCGAGCTATTGTAGAGACAACGCCTTGCCGGTGCGTAAATTGTAATTTTATAATCTATTAAAAAATATTAGGTACAGATTATGGTTGAATAAGAGAATAAATAATAAAAAATGCCGTGTAGCTAGTGATTAACAATTAAAAAAAAATGCAAACGAAACCTTGGTATTCGTGACCAGACCATTGAAATGATCTATAAACTTTGAGCCTTGTATTTAGATTGATTCCTGGACAGTTGTACGGAAATAAATAGATCGAAGCAATAAAAGAAGTTGGAAATTTCCCCGTCGCACAGAGTCTGCCAACACTATTGGACAATATTTGCGGCTGTAGAGTTCTATCAAATAGAAACAAATTGTTAGTATATAATTTCAAAGTAATTTGAATTCCGGTCGCACATTTCAGTCAATTGAAACGTGAAAGTTTGTGACTGGACAAAGTCCGCATTATATAATTCAGATCAGGTTTCTGGAAAGTAAGTCGATGGACGGGAGTTGTAAAGCGAACAAAGGCGCTGTCAATTCGAATCCGGGACTTGGCTCCAACTTTTTATATCCGTGTTGAATACTGTGGAATAGATTTTTGAAAAGCCACAGGGATTTCACAAGATCTTATTTTGGCCAGAGCTTCTACAATGAATAAATCCGTAGAAGTCAAGTTGCATTGGGTGCGAAACTAGAAGACTACAACTTCGAAGATCGTCACATCAGCAACAACACCTTGCTGTCCATTTGTAAGGTTAGTCTTCAGTATTGAGTCAACTTTACTTGACTTTTTAATAAATTGAAGAATTTTTCAATAAAAACTTGAAATTAATTCCGATAATCAATGAAATATGTCGAAATTCCCTCCAACTTGTGAATTCCGACCAACCGCACAAGGCGAATTTTTGTTTCCCGAAAGAGGGATATTTCACTAAAACCGGGTACGGAAGTACTATGGATGTAATTTTAAAATATCGATAATTTGACACCTATTTGTAATTACTTATGAATGAGTGCGCAATCTAGTTAAACTTTCACAGGAATACTGCCGACCGGGTACGCGAATTATAATTTGCACTTCTAAACTCTGTTGAAGACGAGTGTCGAAAA
>JAQGCA010001160.1:0-19295 GCA_034698945.1 Protaphorura quadriocellata
AGAGATAGCATTTGAGCTGTTCTTTCCAACGATGTATTGGGTGTGTCTGTGGCTATTGTGGTTAATGCTGTAGGGGGTACAATACATATTAGACACCCTGTACATTCCATTCACCTGACGCCATGAGGAACCGGTGAATATTGTCAGAAACAAAAGCGAATAAGTTATAAAACCTTCATTCGTAATTTATATCTCGGAGTGTATGACAGAAATTGAAAAAAGTATTAATTTTTCAGAAATAGTAAACAATGACTGAAGTACCCATTTAGAAAAATAATACGGAAAATTCGTAATGGTCGATGAAAAATTATTACGATGAAATATGTCCGGTGGCCTTCGTATAGCTGAATGAACTGGCACTCACTCGTTCACACCATACTTTCTTTCTCTAATCGTAAGGAATATAATATGGAAATTATGAGTTAAAGCGTGTTTATACGGACACATCTCGTTGTTCTATTTACTCTTCTTCAAATGTAAGGAATTGGTGAGATTTGTCGATAAGCAGGAAAGTCTGTCCGGGTTTGATAGCTTCTATAAAAGAACATCGATCCCATGAAATTGTCCGTGTATACTCTTGAACTTAATTGTTCTCAACACAGAGGGAAGTTGACAGGCAGAGCAGAAACATTAATGATTTCCGAAGTATGAATGGAAAATCCTGTGTCGAGTTTTGGCTCAGGATCAAGAAAACTTTTTGCACGGAAACATACTTTCGTCATTCTTGGTGACATGGACGACGTCCGTCCGTCCGAGAGTTACCCAATCAATTTCAGAGTGAGTGAAAGCGTAGGTACACTCAGACATAAGACTGCAAGCGGACGGACACACACGACACATGGAACGTTCCCTTAACTGACTTTCTCCACTTTTACGAACGCATTGCATTGGAAAGACCCAAGTCCAGTTATCAGCCTCAGATGAGTCAGTTAGTCTGCCTTCCACCAACTTGTACTAGGACTATCTCTACAAAACCGATTTAGCTAGTCCACCAAGACAAAAACAAACTTTTCCGGGTTTAGTTTCATGCCGTTATACTGCGCAACTGTCTTCAGCAATAGTACATGCTTCATTTTTCCGAGCTTGGATTATCACAGTTCATATTTCTGTTCAAGGAACAACGCCTTCAATCCATGATGACTTTGTTAGACCTGGGTAAGCCGATAACTTGTTTTGTTTTGTTCATCTCTTTCTTTTTTCATTTCCGCGTAGCTCTGTGTCAAGCTATCTCTCCTTGAATTCTTTCTATGAAAAATTGAAAGGGTAACTTCCTTTCCACCCATCCCATCCGTTGAAACGACGTACTTGTATGCATACCCATCCAGATCCACACTGAACCACTCTTTATGTGCGTACCTAAGCTCTCGCTTTATGAAGTTAGGAAGAGAAAATTTGCTTTCTCCAGATCATAAGCCCTGGCTTTGTAATATGTTTCGTCTTCCTCTTCAGTTCACTCTATTCTTTTTTCCAACAAAAGCTAACTGTACGGAACACCAAGGAAGGCTGGTGTGCGGACAGGGATGGAGTCAAGGCGATGAAGGTTTTAGTTGCCTTTTGATCAGTTTAACGCCCATTTTTTCTCATTCTCGTTCTTCTTCTTCTCTTCCTACTTCCGTCTTCTCCAGTGTACCAGAATGTAATATGTAGTTTTTAGAGAAAGGCTTTTAGATCTTTCCCGGCAACTTGACTTTGACGTTTGCTCTGTACGTTGACACAAACTGTCACACGTCACTCTCCTTTCTCACATCAGTCCGACTTCCAACCACAAATCCTATATGTCGAGCCCGCACCCGGGTTAAAGTCCGTATGTATAAAACTGGGAATGCGGACGGGAGACTGTGTAGTTTTTAATTTATTGCGATCCGGACAGATTTCCATCGGATTGTCTCAGTATGTGAAATATTTACGGAGAGCATTTCAGATTCTATCTTCTGGAAACAATGACAATCCCCAGGATGGTTCTTGTGTGGGGAGAACAATTTAAATATGGAAACAAAGTTTCTAAATCACAAGTCATACAGTAACGCGAACATTCTCGCCCTCTATTCGCTTGTCAGAGGATTTCGTAAGTGCAACTTAGTTTGTGTCCAGACTTGTTTGCAACTTTGTTGAATTGCAAATGAAGTTAGTGGTAGCGGATTGCATAATCCAGGAAATTCTCAGGGATTTCGTTGGTCGGAATGGAGTTAATCCTTGTGTAACCCGGAATGAAGCTTGCGGGGAAAGGAAAACCTGGGTCGGATTAATTTCCCAGTTTTTTAAGTTTGGGTGGTGGTAGTCGTACAGTGAGACAATTCAAAACCATTGATAGCATTTGTGAAAATTGTACTTTCACCAGACTGGTTGGGTACGAGCTGGTCTGGAGAGTCTGCTGCAAGTAATAATATGTACTTTAAGAAGAAAATGTTTGCTTAAGAGCTTGAGTAACTCTTGCGTGCTTAGGGCTAACAGAGGGATGCATGTGAATAATTGCGATTGCGGCTCTTGGTTTTATGAGAACGAGTCCAAAGTTTTACTCCCTCTCCGTTCCCCTTGGGTTGGGTGGAGCGAGCCCTGAACAAAATGAGTTCTTGTTAATTTCATGAACTGGGGGAGTTAAGTTAAACCGCTAGTCTCATCTAGACCACTTAACTCCATGCCCTCCCATTGGCAAGGTGTGCCTTTAATGAACTTCTCTTCTGTTATTTTAATTACCTTTTCCCAGCTCCGACGGTGGAGATAGTGGACGACGGAGAGAAGCCTTTGAAGGACAAAATATTCAAAACAGACTCAACGCTGGAGCTCCGTTGCATTGTGAGGCAAGTGGGCCCAGGGATTTCCCAGCACGTGAGTTGGTACCACGGACAGGGGTCTACGTCACGACTCATGAATAATGACACATACCGCGGCGGCATCAGGCAAGTTGAGCTTTCTCCCAGTAATAGTATTAGCACCATCACCATGAGCGGTTTGTGTTGTCGTGTTAGTGGTCCTCGGCATTTATTGAAAGATGAGTAAGAGGAAGAGAGGAAATAAGGAGGCAGGGTAACATATCATCAAAAATTTGAAATGAAATGAAGGAGACTCGTGAGAGCTGTGGATTAGTCCCACACTATTTATGAGATTGTGATTTAGGAGAAAGCAAGGCGAAGAAATGGGGACACAAGCTTTGTCTCCTTCCCTTTCTCTCTTTACATACATACACAGACTTTACCTCAGTTGTGTTTCTGAGCAACACACACCATAAGAACATTGTGGAAGTAAATAAGGTGTTTTGCGGACAGGGACTTCAGGTAAAGTCCCGCGTCATTCTCAGTCGTCCTAAATTCAGTCTCCCTAGTCAGATTCAACCCATATGCATACGCTAAACCGAAGCCCTTGTTACACGAGAGTGAAATTGGAAGTCTTCAGTTTACTTCAAAGGAAATTGAATTGAACCCACCCGTGTCCGGCTTACTGAGAGTGAGTAATATGAGAAATTCTCAAAAGTCGTTCATCTGTATTTTCCTTTTCTCCCAGTGTAAAGAGTGAGGTGAGACATGATTTTGGAGTTTCCAAGCTCTACGTTGCCAACGTGAACCGAAATGACTCTGGATTGTACACCTGCTCCATGGGTCGTTTCGGCAAGGCCACAGTCTTCGTCTCCGTCCTGAACGGTAATCTTTTATTCTTGTCTCGACACCACAAATCGGCTTAAGTCTCTTTCTCCAGCCCCACCATCCCCCATCCATCCATCCACTCACTTAATTTATATCCATCTACTTACCAAACAATCATTATGAGATGCACCGGATAATAGAGCACCGGCTCAAGCCACTCCTCTCATGCATACCTACATGGCATTTAGAGAGAGTGGGTCTCTTTTTGGTTTAAACCATCTCTCACACACTCTCACCGGGGTTTACTCCTCGAGAGAGTGTAAGAAGACAGGATCTCATTCTCTGATTTATGATCACCACAGGAGAGACGCCTGCCGCCATGCAACACGGTCGAGCTTCTGATCTACCTGTCTCCGCACTCGGATCCTACTTCTTGGTCCCAGCCATTCTCATTCTCATCTCTGCCTAAAATTCCAACAAACCATCATCACCACCGATGAAATGTAATGAAATGAGGAGGTCCGGGAAGAAGAACCAATCAGCATCCCTCCACCGGAATCTCCGTTTTAACATAAAACGCAAGGACTCTTCGTCCTCCTTCCACACAATCCGTGCTTTGCAACATGACTCAATTGAGAATGATTTCCTCCCGCCCTCATCTACATACATTTTAATACATCTAAGCCCTCCTTACTTTACTCATGTGAGTGCAAGTGTGTAAAGAACAATCTTGAGTTTGACTCCCGGTTCCCACGCAAATGAATTACAAGTCCAGTGAGGATTTGAGAAGAACAGTGAAAGGACTAATAGTGAGAGAAAGTAAAAGAGAAAGTCAAATTGGTACAATACGTAGGACCGTGTAACCTACATTTTCTTCAACGCCATCACCCAGGGGTTAAGTATGTAAATGAGGAAAACATTTCTGAACACCGAAAGTCAGAACATAAATAATACTACTACTATTACTATTATACTGCATAACTGTCTGTTGGAATTAATTATTGTCGCTATCGGATTAATGTTCGGATTAAATAAATCAAATTCAAAAAGAGTGCACGGTTGGTAATTTATTTCAAGAGAGTGTAAGGATGGGCTGAAGAAAAAGTACAGGCGGAATTTTGCCATAGGTAGTAACATATGTGTAGGATCCCACAAAATCTTTATCCCTTCCCTCCCTACAACCAAAGTCGGCAGGCCGACTCATCTCATTGAAAAGAGTTACCGTAAAAATTTTGATTGATATTGATTAATATTATATTAAGTTAATTAAGTTAGTTACAAGTCGGAATTGATGACACTCACTGTGATATCCTGATATTGTATTGTGTGAGCTATGGAATTGATGACTTAAATAAAAATAAATCCAATCCAAAAAAATCCAATCCAAAAGTATTCACTCAGAAGAAATGAGAAATTGGTAAATATCCATAATAAAATGTAGTACACTTTTCCGGTTTCCTCTACTTCGGGATGAAAGTTTTGTGGGACCCTGGTAGTGTTCCTTAATCATGTCCGTTTCTTATTCAGGAGCTGTTGCCTTTCATAAAATTGAGAATCCGATTCAATCAAATTAGCTTGAATTGAACTATGCAGTAGGTTCAGTTGGTCTGTCCCTGTTATTATGATTGCACGGAAAAGATATGCGTTTGTATTATTGTGTGTGTACGTAGATCTGGTCGACTTGACTTTTGAATCTGACTGACTGGAGTAAGGAAAACTATAAAATACTGAATGACTCAGCTGCGTTGGTAATTTTGACCGGTGAAGAAGGTAAATTCTCTTAATAAGATCCCAAGCTCTCTCCTCATATTGACTTTCTATCTTTGTGTTCTGACAGGAGTCGGGAGTAGCCAGCCCTTTCCTTCCACCCCTGGCTCTAAGATGAATACAAATGAGGAAGGTGGTAAAACGAGATGAACGTGCCAATACTACTAATGAATGAGAGAAATTGGAATTCAGTGAAGAAAGAACGGGAAGTCTCATTGTCACTACATATTAGGACGTTGTAGATAGTCCCACTTTCCCATGTACTGAACCTAATGGCTGAATGGAGAGAGAGAGAGAAAAAGTGACACGGGTGGATGTACTCTCTCATTACTAAACGTTATTTCTTTGAATCTACGCCCCGACTGTACGTTACGTAAGTACGTTCGTACAAAATTATTGTCTCCACTTTCTACTCAGCTCAGACTACAATTTGGCAACACAAAAAAGACGGGTCCCAACTCAGCCCATTCCGCTCTCCTCATATGTCTCCTGCTGTTCCACCAAAATTATTAAGGATAATATTTCTTGCTTTAGTCTACGAGATCCTGGTTCCAACCAGAAATCTGAGACATTGTTTGGTTCTCGGGAATGGCTTCGTTCTTTTCATATGTAATATGTCTTCGGCCGTGGCTATCGCCAATCCGGGACAACCATACTAGATTAGGCCAGAACAGCACTGTCTCCCGACCTTAGCGGCTGACCCACACATACTACTTGGTGTATCTAGTGAAATCAGTATATAAAAATATGTCATGCAGTTTGAAACAAATTCTGTTTTATCTTAAACGCGGAAAGCCTGGGCTATACTACCGGGCTGGTCATAAAAATTTGACACACTTTGGAAAAGCTGTGGTGTGTGTCCTCGTTTCAAAGTGTCACACGTTTAGTATCCGCCCTCGAGTTCCTTCTACAGTAGACTAGAGACGCAGAAAATTCGCCAAAATGTCGTTCCAGGGTTGGAGTTAAAACTTCTTTATTTGCCACAAAATTCCTTAAAAACTGAGCTTCTTGTATACCAGCTTTATAATTCAGATAACTGTTGCATAAATTCAAAATGCTTAATTGAGACGCCAAAGTTAGTAAACAAAACCCATTGTAATTACTATTGTATATTTTGGTATTTATGCACATTGGATTTAACCCTGCAGTTTATTGTGTGAGGGTTTGATGAAATCAGTCTCAGTTCTGAGTTCGTTGAGGGTGGACGTTCCATTTTCTTCGTTCCTGGAATTGGCACTCACTACGCGAATCTGTTTTGTCAAGGATTAGTTTTCAATGCTAATTCTTGATAAGACTTCAATCTTGTCTACTTCCTTTAGAAGAATTCCTTTGGCTAGACTTGAGACAATTCACAAAGTAAATTGTACCTTCAGTAGGGTAAGCTGGGCTAATTATTCCCACTTTTGTGCCTGGGTGATTCCCAGAGTCGTTATCTCGTATTAGATGAACATATGGATTCGGACTCATCAAGTATACAATCTTCTCCAAAAATTAATTTTCTTGAAATTTTTAACCTCTCCTAACCACAGTAAAACAATAATTTTATGTAACTATGGCAACGAGGTCCTGAAATAAAGATATGTGCTAATTATTCCCACCCCCTGGGCTAATTATTCCATACCTTGGTCTAATTTTTCCCATTGCTGCCCGGTAATGTTAAAATACAACTGTTTACATACTGTGGGAAAAATTAGCCCAGTTGCCGAGAGCCACTTTTTGAATTTCGGGCCAAAATTATGTAAATCTGGGCTCAATCACGTGACAGGTAGGGAAAAATTAGCCCAAAAGTTGTGGGAATAATTAGCCCGTCCACTCTTTTTTCTAAATTTGGATGGTTTTATCAAAATTATGAAAATAGTTAAAATCTGATGACAAAAAGTAAGTTGGTTCAAGTCTTAAAACGAATAGTAGAAATAAAAAAATATATGGATGTGTCGTAACCTGGTACAGAATTTTCACAATTGCTTAGCTCCGGAAGTGATGAAATTGTTGACCTGGAAGCGGCGCTCACCCAAAATTTTAGAAAATTTTGTTTTGATTTTGTGCGATTTTGATGAGTTGAAGAACTCGGCGATACACGTGAGTTTTCCCCGTCCGTTCCAATTTTTTATTTTTTATGACAATGGGGTATAGTGAGCAATGGATTTTACAAAAAGTGGGAATAGTTAGCCCGGTGGGAATAATTAGCCCTGCCTACCCTACATGTTTCTTAAATTGGCCTGGATATTCCCATTCCTTGGAATCTCAATGGAATTATCTGGGCCAGGAAATAGGGTCTAGTAGCATAGCTTGGCGTACGTCACGTTCCTTTGTTACGGGGCTGGTGTGTTGTTTGTTTGTTTCTTTATTAACGTGATGTTTCAACGCAGTCACACATACAAGTACGTTCCTTGACTGTCTTATTATGAAAACACAAAAATTGTGATGCAGACAGGCTAAAGACGAATTAAAGATCACCTAATCTGCATAATACAGCGCACTGGCTTTGGTGGCGAGACTCTTTTTCTTCCCTTTAACTTAATGATAGAAAATCCCAAGATGCCTTAATTCGCTCAGCCGGCCTAGCCTGTTTATACTTTATAATCCTATGTCGGCTCTGGGTTGTTTGATTTTGTATAGAATTTGTAAATATCATCGCAAAGTATTTTCATAATAAGACATTCAAGGAGCGTACTTGTGTGTGTGACCGCGTTGAAATATCACTCTAATAAGAAATAAAAATAAGGCAATTGTTTATTTTTTTAGCTTCATCTGAAAAACTATTGTGCTTGTGCGAGTCATTGTTTTCACAAAACCAATTTGACAAGGATGCTACTGATATTAGGATGTAAACCTGATGCTGACAAACAACAGCTTTGCAGTTGAATGTCTTTTGTTTCTCTAAACTTTGAATTGAATAGGGCACGACACGAAAATATTTAGCACTAGCAGATTTGATCTAGCGTTTATTAGAATTCAGAAGGATAGCAGTTCAGACCTCAAAAAATTATATTTGGGCTCCAAAAGGTCTATGATATCAGTCTATGAAACAAATCGTAGGGTAAGCTGGGCTAATTATTCCCATGTATCAGGATGCGTTGGTAAAACACGTTAATAAAGAATCAAATCAAATCAAATCACTTTTGTGCCTGGGCGATTCACAGGGTCGTTATATCGTATTACATGAAAGTATCGATTCGGACTCATCAAGTATGCGATCTTCTCCAAAAATTAATTTTTTTGAAATTTTTAACCTTTCCTACCTTTAGTAAAACAATTGTAACCATGGGAACAAGATCCAAAAACATGATTCGGGCTAATTATCCTCACCCCACGGCTAATTATTCCATACCCTCTGTGTCAGGGGGCTAATTTTTCCTACAGTAGGTAAACAGTTGTATTTTGACATTACCCGGCAGCAATGGGACGATTCCCGGTTCCCAAGAATCGTTTATTTGAATTTCGGGCCAAAATTGTGTGAATCTGGGCTTAATCACGTGACAGGTAGGGGAAGATTAGCCCAAATGTCGTGGGAATAATTAGCCCGTTCTTTCTTTTTATCAAAATTTGGATAATTCATCAAAATTATGAAAATAGTTAAAATCTGATGACAAAAAGTAAGTTGGTTCAAGTCTTAGGACGAATAGTAGAAATAAAAAAAATATGGATGTGTCGTAACCTGGTACAAAATTTTCACTCTTGCTTAGCTCCGGAAGTGATGAAATTGTTGAACGGGAGTTGGCGGTCACCCAAAATTTCAGAAAATTTTGTTTTGATTTTGTGTGATTTTGATGGGTTGAAGAACTGGCGGGAGAGTATTTGCCGGCGATACACGTGAGTTTTCCCGGTCTGTTCCAATTTTTTATGATTTTATGACATTTGTGTACCGCGCGCAATAGATTTTACAAAAAGTGGGAATGATTAGCCCGGTGGGAATAATTAGCTCTGCCTACCCTATATGTTTTCGCCTCACTTAATGACGTAAATTACAGGTGCACGGCTTTCGGGTGCAATTAAACGAATTTTAATATACTTTTTTGTGGTTCTAAATATACGAATACACCATATCCATTTGGATTGGCAATTGGTTTGTCAAAAATAGTACGGTTTCTAGGTGCAGTCACCCTGGATTGCTGGATTCATGGCCCATAGCCTTACGTGTATACGTTACGTTAGTATTCACTCGTATGAATACATTTTCACCAAAGACTCAATGCACTTTCGCCTCCAACTTCTTAAACGACATATACATAGTTTTTCTATACATTATATGGATTTGTTACTGGAAAAATACAGTTACGTGGAGTTTGTAGGAACAGTGCTTCACATTGAAAAAATTCGGTAGTCGTGGTTATACGGAAATCACACAAATACTACTCTGGATCGAATACAATCCCTCGAACAGTATTCACCCAAATAACAAAAAAACAAGTCTTGCCAAAACCAGCCCCTCCTCGACCAAAGTTAGATTTGCTCATATTGTAACAACGACAATGGAAGACATTTCTACTTACTTTGCTGTAGCATCCTACATCGATTTTTACGACAACAATAGTGAGTGGATGGAAAAACTCACTTTCTAATGAGTGAGAGTGAACGGAATCGATTTTCCCAGCTGTCAGAAACTGTCTATTAGAGGATACTGATGAACGGGACAGCTAACTCGACCGGTTCTTCTCAATCTTCTATTTCTATTTTCAGATATGTTGGTTGTTAAACACTCGACTTAATAAAATCAGGACTGCAAAGCACATTACTACCACAGAATAGTTGGGGTTACGTTACATATTGGTTAGACAAAAGGGAATGCGTACAGAAAAAGCAATTTGAGTAGGAGTCCCAGGTAATGACTACTACTAAATGACTATGTCAACGTCAAGGAGAAAAACAGAAATTTGACATTACGTCAACCTCCGGAAGACATTGACGGGTCAAACAATGAAGATAACTAATCGCCCTTGCCCGGTTTCTCCGTTGAGTGTGTTTCTCCCTTCTCATGAAGTGTAATGGTTCAGACAAATGTGGAACGCGTGCCGGAAGCCGGGAGAGATTCCTTCACATACTACGACGACTTCCGTTCTATTGTTCTCTTGTCTGAATGTCCATCCAAAAGAAGACGGTCTGAGGAGTCGATGACTCTATTCGTCCAACCGTCCGTCTTTGAGGTATACATGCGTTAGGTATGTACGAGGAAAATAAAATAGGTAAAGTGTATTCAGGAATAATCAGATCTTCTTCATCGATTACCCTCGACTTTACCTCTTTCTGTATACTTTCTTTCCCACCTTTCTCTCTCCTTGATCCCCTCTCCCTTCCTCTGTAAATGATGACTTCCATTTGAGGAACTGAACCAACATCTCCCAAATTTGGGTTTTTCACTGCCACTCTTCTCTATGCAAACATTTCGAGGCGTCAGACGCCCTAAACGTACAAAAACAATCTTATCTTAAGTTAACCTCTTCTGTACTTTCTCGGAGACTTTCACTGTTTCACTACGGCTCAAGAGATGTGATTTTGCTTCTAGGTCCTTGTGCTTTTCATACATACTGAGTGAGTCGAGATGGATAGGACTTCCGGTAAACCTCAATTTCATTGTGAATGTAAATGTTGGGTTGTTGTAACTCGAAGTTTTACAAAGTAACGAGTGGATTGGATGAAAAGACATGGATAAGGGCTACGGCTTAGTTTGTCTTTCCTTGGGTTGGGTTTACATTACACACAAACATGAGAGAAGTCCATGAATGAGTGATCAGAGAACTCAACTTTCACCATTCTATTCTTTACGTGACATTTAATCCGTTCCTAGTGTGAACGAGGTGACTCAAAACATCCTGCATCAGCTTTCAAGTCGGGGCTAAGTTTTTTTGCAATGAAAAAAAAGATCAAGCCCAACCGCTTGTTCTTGTACTGGGGATGAACATGATGAGGTAATGGAAAAAGTTTTTGTCGCCGTGAGTCCTACTCCACGCCGTGGTATGTTTGTGAATCGAGCCAACAGCATGACAACGCACGCTCACAAGGAGACATTTACGAATGTTTTCTACGAAATTAAATGAGCAAAGCTTATGGTGGACTAGACGAGGTGAGGAGTATGATGGTGTAACTCTTTCTTCCTAATTCCCTCCCTCTACAAGGGAGTTAAATATGGGCATCTTTCAAGTAAATGGAACCCGCTGCTTTCTAGGACAAACCTATTTTGGGGGATAAGAGTTGGTCGTATTGATTAGGCCATTAATAGTAGTGCGCGTTAGTAAGGGAAACCGATACTATAATTCTTCTCATTGCTTCTTTTCTTCAGGATACCTTTCCATGTTATAATTTTGTTGGAAGTTTTGGGTTTGTGTCTTTCCTTGTCGGTCAGAGATTTCAGCTGGATAATAATGGTGGTTCCAGGATACACTTGAAAATAATTGCATGATTTTTGATCAATGATCCAATAAAACCACCGTAAATGACCAAATCGAGCTCCAGGGTTCTGTTCTTATGCAAATTCAAAGTCCAAGGCTTTCACCACTTTCTCCATTAGGTTATATATAGCTGGAGAAGGACCCGGGCTCTAAGCCGTACCAGGGTTCATTCGGTATTAGCGGTAAGACCCAGCCAATTCGTGTGACGCCAGTTGTTGTGTTCGTTTGTTGATTAGGATTGTTGACTGTAAGAAATAAAAAACACGAGACTGGTTGTGAATGTTTGTACGTGAAAGCTTTCCTTGTTGACCAGCCTTAATCTTTGTATGAGTATGGCTGGTAATGAGCCCAAGTTTCTTGAGTGCAAGATAGTAGAATATATAGAGCATTCCATCGTTCCATTCCACTCCTCTCTAACATCTCTAACCTTAGTTTCTAGAGTCTTCTGGTTCTCTAATGCCCTCATTGTGGGAAAATAAGTCATGTCGACCAATAAAATTGCACACCCTTCATGAGAAATAGCACACTCTGTGAGAGGAGAGAATGAGTTGAAAGAAATATCACTGAAAATCGGGATCTAGAAAAACTAACTGGAGGGTGTGAAAGTGGAGTGAGAAGTCATATAGGTATTTATCTAGCACTTGTTTGAGGCTTGGGTAGTTCCTTGTGGTCTTATCGAAATCCTGAATTCCCGGCACGGAACATCTTTGGGAGCACAGAGGAGGCGGGTGGTTGCCGAGTTCCAGAAGATCATGGGTTGCATTTTGTGGGCTTTACAATCAAGACATGGCGTGTGGAACTCTCTCTCACAAACTCTCTTCTCTCTCTCTCTCTCTCTCTTTGATAGATTTGCTCTTCGTGACTATTTCGAATGAAATAATGTCCTCTCACCATCATCTCCCACTTCACTTAACTTCTCTACCAATCACATGCCATCAAATGCATTCAGATATCCACGTACTACTACATAACAAACTCACTCTTTCCTCAGTCCCGTTCTTCCGATCCTTTACTTTTGATTTAACTGAAGGTCTGTCACAATCCCGACATTCCTTAATTGTTACTCTTGTCTCTTCTTTCTCTCTCGCTCTCAAGACGCACCTCACTCCTCTTTCTCTTGTCAATATTTTTCATCAACAGAATAATAGGACACATGAGTGTACGTGTGTGTCTTTATACATAAGACGTGTGTATGTGCTTGTTGTGTATGTAGTGTTCTTCTTCCTTCATTCAACGAATGACCCCAAGCAGGCTGAGACAGAGATTAATCGTCTCGTTTCGACTCTCCTCCTCCCGTCTTCTCAGGAAATCCTAGGAAATTTCACTCACTTTCTTCCTTCAAGTCCAAGTTTCCACTACTGGTTCTTCATAAGTAAGAGTAAAAAGAATTTTGGAATCCGTCAACCCCTTCAGCCCAGCTCCCATGCCCTCAGCTCGCTTCATAGGGATCAAATTGAGTCCCATATTGTACATGGATACATGGAACATATAACATTTTCTACTCAATGTGAATCTAGTATCGTCGTCAAATACCCGAAGACTTCTTTCTCCGTCTACCAGACTCCAGTCAGCCAAAAACCCTACTTTCCTACTTTTCCTTTATAACGGAGTCTGCTGCTTTCATTTCTTTCTCCAGTTTCTTTTTTTCACTTATCTCTCTAGCTTTTATTAGAAGGGTTTTTCCACGGATAGGATATGCATGTACGACGCAACATGTACTTTTCTTTTCCGAATGACTGATGACCCTCAAAATCTTTTCATTTAGCTGCAGCTCTTGAGCTCAGATTATAACATCTGTATAATTTCAAGGCGAGGAAATGCGACGTGGTGGCTTCAAGGTTTAGGACCCACTATCATCGTGATGTACTACGATGAGACATCTTATTCCTCCTAGACGACCTGACTTTGTGACTTACTTTCAAGAAGCTTATAGCCTCTTCGATTGTTAAGACGAATGCGTATTAAAGACAAAAATGAAATATCGGTTCATACCGAAGGAAGGTTCATACCGTAAAAAGGATTCTTGGAAATTAATGGCTTTGATCCATGAGACCTGGCAATGGAAGGGTAGGGTGCTTAAACCGAGTACAGTAGGACAAGACGGGGACATGAAGCGTGCTTTCATGAAAGTCGTACGTATTGACATTGGATTACTAAGGTGAATTAGAGTGGAAAATAGGGCTGAAATTCATCGCACACACAATGTACGGTTTGCCTGTATTTATAGACACTGTTATGTGTGCAGTCCTTTAGTTCACGCGGATTGTGCTCTGCAAACAAAATTGGGCCTCATCTTAAGACTTTCTCCCTAACCAAGAAATGTCATCAAAGTGCCTTGAATTCTGTCCTTCTTATATACACACTAAACTTAGTTCGTGGGATTTAGACAATTTGATGAACGCAAAGAAAGTAGAGTACCACAGTAAGGATATTTTAACGTTGAACTAGTACACACAGTTATAAGCCGTGTTAATTCCATCAAAAAATAGTTTCGAAATTATTTTTGTTCAACAGATGGCATGGTGCCATACAACCATTTGATGAAAGTATCTCGAAAATAAAATCTGGCTTCGTAAAGACACGAAAAAAAAGGCAAACACGAGGCTACTAGTTCTACCTTTGCAATGTAATCTACACAAAAACTCAAGGTGCTAAGATTTAATATTTTAATAATTGAATACTTGAACGCAAAGTTTCTCTTCGGAGGGTGGAAAGCGTTAAGAATTTGGTCAATCGTTGGGAGGATCCCAGACGCGTACTTAGACAATTTCCTTCTTTAAAACCCGGTCAAGCGTTATACATTTTTGAAGTGAGGTCGTCATTGTATTTCGGGTATAGAAAGTCTTTGTTAGTATTAGTTGCACATGGATTCGGCGGCTGGAAGTAGGAATATTCGATTCCTGCAGACATATGTTTACCAGCGATCATCAGCTTCGGTGGGATTGGAAATCGTTGTTGAGTCATGAATTTTTAACCACTTTTCAGGTCACGGTCAACTGAAGAATGTAAGACGACGGGTGGATAATTTGACCACATGCGGGCTTAATTGGTAGTATATATATAAGCTCAGAGTCAGAGAACTCTTTATTAATATCATAAGGGTCCATCTACCAAACAATTCAGTTCAACAAATATCGGTTCCGACATTGGTGAGGAAAGAAAGTTTTCAGCCACGGTAAAAATGTTACGTTTTTCTAACATTAGATTCAGTATTCATATTTCAATATTACATTTAATTCGCTTGTTGAGTCCGAGAATTTTAGTATAGTACCGTAAACTAACTTTGGTAGCGTAGCTACTCATAAAACTGCCGTTTATACGATAGCTTCCCGTTTGTAGTTTCATAGTTCTTCTTTACAGAATTTCAAATTACAGATCCGGCTGTTCTTTTTTTGAAGAAGATTACACGTCTAGAGGCGAAGAAGCAGTATATTTCTATGCTGATACCACCCATAAATAAAACGATGATCGAAAGCTATGAATTTCATTTTCTAAACTTTTATTGAAGTCGACGTTTCCACTCTATCGAACCTAGCCTAGCCTAATTTGAACATTTCGAAAAGCTTAAAACAATTCTTCTTGTTGAATTCAGTATTCAAGATTTGTAAACTTAACATAGTGCACTTTTAATCCTGTCGCTCCGTTAGCTGTAGCTGAGTGGTTCTTTCTTTTCGAATTATATACACCATTTAGTCAAGTCAAAATACCTTAACCACTAAACTAATAATAGAGAGAGATGACATTATTCACAATTTCCTACTTGGTCGTGATGAGCTTTCGCTAGAATACTGGAGTTTTCTGTTTTGAGGACAATCGAACACACCGTTTCAACTGACAAGTTAGTTTCTCTGTATTTTTGACATTACGCAGAATTCACATCCATTCGAGCTGACACGCGAGCTTGTCTCTAGTAAATGAATCCAGGTTTAATAGAAAAGTTAGAGTCAGCTAAGTTTGAAGCTTCGAGAGACATTGGATATGATACAACTCTTGTGACGAGTCAAAGCCTCGCCTTCGCTTTGCCTCTTCCATGAACTTATTCGGACAATTAAACATTCTGAAACTTGGAAGACATAGAGCCGTGTTTTCATCTGTCTCAATTCCATCTTCACTCCATACTGGAAAGTAGTTTCTTAAACAAGGAATTCGTCGTTGGATTGGTTTGGAATAAAAACGAAGAGTATTGTGGAGGATAAAGTACAGAATTGTAAAGTAGAAGACTGAGTGAGAGAGTATTTTGGACATTCCCAGCTGTCACTCATGGTACTCACTCAAGCGGGTGAGCTTTTCCGTTTTCCGCAACTGAAAGGACCCCACATCAGCTCTATATGCCATCTTTATTACTTTAACTCAAGCCCATAATTCAGTGAGTCGATGTCTTCAAATGAAATGAAATTCATTCAACTCTGCACTTTTTTCTGTTTCACAAGTTTCAAATCAAAAGGAGAAAGTCGATTCATGACTCCGTCCTGTCCACTCTTTCCAAACAGAACGCCAGAGCATTCTTCTTTTCCCTTTTTTCCCTCTTCCATGACTCGACCTAACGGCCTGTTCAAGTTACCAATAAAAAGTACACGTCTTTTGAGAAAATCCAATTGATAGGATAAACATAGTCTTGGTAGTTGACTTGACGGAGGAGGCTTGTGGATTTCTCTCTCTTATCAGCATGGTTTGAGGGAGAAATTTGCTAATCTTCTCGGTCTCGTCGTCGCCGTCTGCTAAGACTCACTGGGGCGTACGCGGTAGGCGCCTAGTTATCAATACTTTGCAACCGCTGTCTTTGACCTCAGGTTATACTCTAAGACCCCCAAAATAAATGTGTTCCAAGATTGAAGTCACATGTTTAAATATGTAAATCTCAAACGGGATAGGCTTTTCTTTACCTGATTTCCTTTTTTGCTATGCAGTTGCGGGTGGAAGGGTGAGGTTTGGGTTATCTGTCATGTGGGTGGGATGTGTATCCTAGTATAAGCTGAAATTATTTGATACCTGGAATAGGTGCAATCCAACGCTATTGCCTCTCTTCAACCCGCCTACGCATTTCTCGCCTAGCCGTCCGCTTAGGACATTTGACATGACTAATGTCGACCTATGATCACGGCATTTGGAGACTGAATTGACACATCTTGTTATGAAGTCGATTACAATGAGTCAATAGGCCTCGTCAGCATAGTTTAGAATTCTTGGCAGTACCTTACTGTTCTCCTAGACTTCCTCCTTAAAACCTAACGTAGGATGAATATTGTCTTCTTTGTTCAAACCCTGGGAAGGTTTGAAATGAGTTAGAGGCAGTTACCAATAAAGAATAGAGGGGATAAAGAGAAACGACGAGAATTCTGAAAAAGTGACATGATTGAAGGTACAAACCGTTGGGCAGAGAAATCCCAACTCGTGCTTTAGCGATATACATCGTGTCAGTTATGTCAAATCAATTTGCGCAATTTAGAATTTACAACTCGCACCTTCGGATTTGACCTGAGGACCAGAAGCACAACCTACCCCAAAAACCTCCAAAGAAAAATCAGCAGTCATCCCACCCATACATTACGTTTTGAAGCTTAATAGTCCGAGGTCCGATTATGTGCCCCTGAATTGGGCCACCAACTCCCAGGAGCTAGAGAGACCTGGGGCCATGGTAGGATTGGAATGACTCTACGTGGTCTACCAGCTGAATTATGATTCTAGGTTTGTTTTCCGCGGGCATAGGTTAAGATATCATCTCTATTTATTGTTCACCCATGAAAAGCGGGTAAGGGAATTCATCTCCCCTCCCGTCTACTCAGGTTTCTTCTTCCTCACTGCTTATGAATTCAGACCAGAAACCAACTGCTCCTTCACCCGCCGTTCCCGCCATGGCCCACTGCAGTTTAGTCCTTCTGCCCTCATGAATTGGGATTTCCATTTCTAGTAATCGCACAGTACCAGTCATTGTAATAGCTATCTCTCCTACACTCTTACTCTGGGACGTTCATACATGAGAATGCACAGAACCATCATGTCATAACAACCAAAGTCTACTACTATACCGGAGATCATCTTATGCAAAATAGTAACCGACGGCTATATTTTTGGGACTCAATCCTTGTTTTAACTCTGTTTCTTCCGCCAACCAAAAAATTCATACACACTTTCCTTGACATAAAAAAATTCTTGTCATGAGGAAAGGCCTTGACATGACCCACCAGTTTTAAGAGTCTGCATACAGACAATACTATTCTTGAGTCGGAATGCAGTATCTACAATTGCATTTTTTTTATTTCCATTGCACTCCTGCATGAGAATAACAAAATTTACTAGGCTGGATTATAAGGACAATATTTAATCCCAACTGTAGGACTGTAATTTCATAAATTTACTGCCCAAATAGTTTCCCAGGAGGCAAAGACTATATACGTCTTAGACTATATTACGTCTGGAATCACCCAAATACTGCGACAAAGATAGAGGAATGGAAAGAACGAAATAGACTCAGTTTTTCAATTTAATAGAATGTGTGTACTAACTTTCCTCTGCATGTCCGACTAATAACTCTAGAAAATGTAACAGTCATGCAGTAATCCGGCACGAGGCTAAGACAAAGACGCTACACTTATAGATAGAAGGGAATTCAACCTTCGAAGTAGCAATTTTATTGTTTGTTGCATTTTTAAAAAGGGTATGATCATTCCTTATCAACGTTCTGTGTGGCCCTGAGGATTGACGTTACTTCTTATTCTTCGAGTTGGTATTCGGAGGGTTTCTTCAGTCATGTCATACTAATTAAGGATTTTAACCGACAAAATGGTGCAATTATTTACATTGGGAAACTTTGTAAAAGTAAAGTTTTGAGTCATTCATATGTAGGATACATTTATTTTTATGGTTCCTTGGTTTCATGAAGTCTTGACGTTGTTGGAAGGTCTTTTGGATACGAAGGAATGAGTTGCTCATACGAGGTCACATAGTTCAGTCAAGTTATATAGAGATGACTTCATAATAGAAGACAAACTACGATTTAACTTCACACATACAATGGATACAAATATGTAGATACAAAAATTTATGCAGTGATAGGCGTTGGATAAGCAGCTATTCCTTTCTCTGACTACATTTGGCTCGGAACTTGGAATTTTACACTTTGCTTCTACATCATGCGTGAAACTCGACTCAATTCTCGTGCCTTCCTATAGTTCCCATTTATTCTACTTTTGGTGGGAGGAAGTAGGAAGCACATTTTACTAATCGTAAGTTTACAACTTTGAAAAGTAATTCTCCGGACAAAGTACAACACACATTGTTTTTCCTCCTTTCACTTAGCTTAGTAATTCATTGTTTATCATTCAAGACCTTTGGTTAGCAGAAACTAACGAAATATTATGAGAATTGGAACGGGGAAGGAGTACGGGGGACTAGTAAGTTTATTTCTGGAACACAGAAGGAGCATAATGAAGTTGAGACAGCTTGACATTGTTCCAGGGATTTCCTTCCTGAGCACATGTACGAGGGCGGTTCAAATATAGATGCGAAAATGTACCGTGTTAAATTTCTAAAATTCCAAGAAAATTCTTGCTTATTCCTTAGGCGA